>JARRAA010019957.1:0-11261 GCA_030557295.1 Ecitodaemon sp. MM-2014 | reverse complement strand
ATAACATTTTTGTTCCAGGTTTGCCCCCCACGCTCCGGCTGGAGTAATTCTTGGCAGGCGCGTCCGCGTCGCGGGGGGTGGGCACCAGTTGGTGGCTGAGACCTGTCCAAGGACCCTTTCTGTTGCAAGGGGTATAAAAACAAGCAACAAACGTTGAACGCAAGCTAATGATAAATGCCCTTTGAGGCTGACCAGCGTGCAGCGCAAGATGAATCCAATTACTCCACAAATAACGTATTTTTACGTAAACGGTGGCTATTAGAGCGGTTTGTTGCTAAACCCAAGATCGAGTTACATAAAGATAGAATGCTTCAACATGTGATTTGTTATTGTTGTTTAGTTATGAACTGATCTATATTCAATCTTGAGCTGGTCTCTTAACGATTATGTAGTCTTTTATTATTATTCTTGTATATTTATGACTTTTATTATTTTACATTTTATATTTCATTATTGTTGTTCTGTAAGTTGTTGTTAATTTACTTTTATTGTTATTAATTGTTAATTTATTCATTACATTACTGTTCAATTGCATATTGCAAAATGCGCAAAAATTGTAAATTATGTATAATTTGTATTGAAATAAATTGAGTATTATTGAAACATGCACTTTTGAACATGAGCAGGAACCGGCCCGGTGCGGCGTAGGCGTGGCCTGCTGAGCGAGAGAGAGATAGCCGTATATTGCTATTTAGTGTCTGTCAATGCTTTCTGTGGTGGGGGCCTGTTAGGGGATTTCACATTGAGTGGACGTAGCCCTTCGTAGCCCTTCACGCTAAGCCGGCGCACAGGACGCACCGCGCGTTGACGTCGTTCGCGATTCGGACCGATACAAGCGATTCGGAAATAAAAAGCAATAAGTATCGAGGTGCCTGCTCCGACAATTCTCAAGTGTTCAACTGCTGCGACCAACTTGCCTTCGTTTACACCGATTTACTTCCCGGCCGGTTTCGCTGGCAAGCAACGAGAGACGAGATCAACCCAAAAAAGGTCATTATTGACTGGCTAATAACCAGAGCTAGTAAGTTACCTAATTCCACTGGAACGAGAACATCTCTTACTCTCGACTCTCACTTTAATTTGCAGGACAAAGCGCAATACGAACCAAGTGCCATTATTACAAAGTAAAGCAATACCTGCTCTCAAGCACGCGATTTGGAAGCCACATTCGCACAATCAATAATGCAATTGAAAGTACAACAGGATGGAGGTAGAATAAACCAACAGTAATGGGGACTTGCGTTGCCAGCTGTCCTGCTGTCTGATATGCATGCACATTTGTTCGAAGTTTGTGGTAGTTAGCCTCTTGTACGTTAATCACTAATATTGGGATCGAATTGACTTAGTTGACATTGATTGCTTAAACTGTAACGATGGATGGGGAGCTCGAGGACATGTCTAGAGTTAGTAGTAGAGAGAGCAGCCAGAAGGACGCGGATCAGCAGTCGAAGCACTCGACGAAGCTCTCGGTGAAGATCAAGGACGACAAGCGCGACGCCGACTCGATCGGGAGCGCCGGCAGCGGCGGCGGCGTCGGCGACGGGCATCAGAAGGCGCCCAACAAGATAATCGCGAACTGGCGGCACGCGTGCGACCGCACCAGGGACCGGACTCGCGACCTGCTGAAGCGATGGCGGACGCTGCCGGAATTCGATCCGGCCGCGAACAGCCCCGCGAACGGCCAGCCGCAAAAGGCGGAGAGCGTTCAGCGCGAGAGCGGCTGGAGCGTCCACGTCTGGAGTAAGGCCACAGACTTTACCGCAGTCGCACCACCTAGCGCACCCTCGAGAGGACGACCGATTAGAACGTAGAGACTTAGAGCGTTGCCGCTGCACAATCGCATTCGTTTGATTTCCGACCCGTTGCATTCGTTTTGGTGTGAGGTAGTGCTATGATTTGTAGACGCTCTCGAAAGGTAATTTTGACTTGTTTTTGTTGTCTTTTTGTTCGTGCGATTGGCGACTTGACCTCGCGAATTTTATGGCGGCGTTTATTTGTTTGCATCATTAGCGAGCCTTGCGTAGATAAACCGAGCGAACCGCGCGATCCGCGACGCACTCGCACTCAACTGCCGCCGCCCCGCGTGGGGGATGATAGCGCGGCCGACTTATATGCGCGCGCCACTTCTGCTTGCAGCCACTTGGGTCGACCGCTTCAGCATCGACATGGAGACCGGCGTCAACGAGGGGCACTATCAGCTCACGCCGATCCAGACCAACAAGTTCTCGCACTTCTTTCGCACGCTGCTCGACCACGATCGGGACGAGCTCATCAACGAGCAGGACATCGAGACGCTCGTCGAGGTAATCGCCGACGTAAATCTTGACCGTCTATTTCTGTCGCGGAATTTTCTACTTCTAATCTGCGGTTTTATTCCGCTCGCTGTCTACTAGCGCCTGAGACACTTCGCCGATTGGGACACGTATTCGCCGGAGTACAACATCCTGCGCGAAATTGAACGGGGATTCGTCGCGTCGTTCCTGAGCGACTTCGAGGACGAAAAACTATGTGAGTTTTTTTCCTCCGGAAAGTTCAAAATCGTTTGAACTGGCTTAATCGTTTCAACAGGCTTTCAAGTGAACAAACAGCCGTACCTTACGATCGAGGGCTGGCTGTTCAAGTGGGCGCAGATGATCTCCGGCAGCAGGAATCTGACGGACTTCCCGATCTGGCTGCAGTACTTCGTCAAGGTGCTCTTCCAGGTGATCAATCGCAGCGGCAGCGGGGTGATCACGCGCGACGAGCTCAGCGCCTTCTACTCCTCGGTGCTCTGCCTGGACACGACGAAGGTCGGGGAAATCCTGGACGCGTCGTATCAAGCAATGACGTCCGTAAGTTAAAGCATCCTTCGTCGCGAGGCGCAAGAAGTTTTATCCGCGTAACGCTAGCGTTGAATCGCCTATGTCGTAACATTCGCATCCCCGAAAGTTGTCGACAAAGTCGTAAAATCTTTTTGTTTATAAAAACCGAGCGCAATTAAAAATTACGCGACGCATCAACCTTGAATATTCGAGTTGCGGCGATACGTCGCAATCGCGGTAATAAAATTGTTTTTACATCTGTTGCAGAACGGCGACCACGCGCTCGACTTCAAGGCGTATCGCCTCTGCTTCGCCAACTATCTGCTGGGCCGCTACCCGAACGGCCCCGGCCAGTACATCTTCGGCGCCGCGCCGCTGCCGATGGCGTCCGCGCTGTTCCCCGTCGACTACTCGGCGCTGAACGCGCAGCCCGAAGACCTCGAGCAGTACGCGCCCGACGGCAAGACGACGAGGCGCAGCGTCATCGTCTAGCTTCGCGACGTTTTCTGTTTTATAGCCTAGGTTGTAACGACACGCGGACATCGAGCACGCAGGCCGGCGGGGAACGTCCGCCTTGGCACATTCGTTGGTAACACGCATATCACTAACTTCGTTAAACTCGCTAACGCACGAAAATTGTTTTGTACAAAACGCTTCTTCGTTTCGAGCGCCGTCGTAGGAGGCGCGCACCGTTTATGAGACAATCTTGTACACCACGACCATACTAGAAAATGACGTCAAACGAAGCCGTTGAATTCTGAGAATTTGAAGTAATAAATGTTAACTTGACAACAACAGCGCGCTCCTATTAGCATCTTGCTCGTGGCCGTTGAAAATGCGAAAAACCAACACGACTTCCACGTGCATATAAAATTTATCTCGTCAGATGACTATTCGCACACTGCTACGAAACTACGGACTTAATTGGTATTATCACATCAATCGATTTACATATGATCAAGGCACCTGGTGCTTAAAAGTCAAAGAGAATTTGCGCGACTAAAATGCGTCCTAACGTCATTGCGTCGATGAGTAGGGCTCTGCCGGCGGCGCGCAGACGTTTTCGGCCTTGGCGAACGCCTCCAGGATGGACTGCCTGCGAGCAAAAGGAGAAGCATTGAACACGCAAAGGCAAAACTCGTCGCGAGACGTACCGAAACACATTCAGATACTTAATGTACGCGCCCACGTGTCCGGTGTCCAGGTACCGTATGGTCGCGCCGGGCCAGACGTCCTCCAGCCGCGTGCACCCGTCCCTGGGAATGTACGCGTCCGACTTGGCGCACATCGCGATGATCAGCGACGTGTCCACCGGCGTGGCGAAGTTCCGCAGGTGCGTGCACTCGTCCATCAGGCCGCGCATGAACCAGATGGCGTCCTTGTCGCGGATCTTCGTCTGCGTCGCGTCGCTCGCGCTCCTCGCCGGGCTCGTCAGGCGCCACACGGACCTGATGAAGGAGTAGATGGGCTTGGAGCTTGCCTCGGGCACCAGGAGGTTCCGATCGCACCGCTTCTCGACGTTGCTCAGCTCGAGCAGCTCGAGGATTTCCAGCGGGGTGAGCGCGCGCTTCTCGCAGAGCTTGTCCTTTTCGGGGATCGGAAAGCCGGGGAGCTTGGCGAGGCCGAACTCGCTCGGGTCGTCGACGATTTTGCAAAGCTTCGCGATGATCTGGTGGTATTGTTTGTCGGCGAAGTATTGCGACTGGAGAAAGTCCCAGTCGATCGCTTCGCTCATCACGCCCTGCGGGGAGAATCAATTTGAATACCGAAAAATATCGCAACGTCTGTGTTTTTCAATTTACGGATTTTGTATTACTATTTTGATCAAATATTTTATCTCTAGAACAAGCCTAATCTAAGAGTTAAAGGATTAGCGTGATATTTGTTTCGAATCGTCAGCAATTGAATTTTGCGACGAAAAATCGACTTACTTCCGTAAAAACCGCCGATGCCGTAGACCACGAGAGGCAGGGCACCAGGACGAGTGGTTTCGGCCAGTTAGTCGCAGCCAACGATGCCATCTAGGGCAATAAATGAAGACGTTTACAAATAGTTCGCTGGGAAACATTGAAAAAAAGTCAAATGATACTTACGTGTCCACCCATGGACAATCCCGTAACGCCCATAGGTCCGAACCCGTTACGCTCGCACCAGTGCAACAGCGCAATGCATTCAAGTATCAAGCATCCGCCCATGACGAAGATGTCGGAGACGTTCATCAGACATGAGCGTAGCTGGTCCTTCGGCTTACGTGAGCCATAGAAAGGATTTTCTAGAATGATCGAAGCTATCCCTTGCTTGAGCAACGGCTTCACCATCAAGTGCCTCCGCCTCCAGTAGTACTGCGCAGTTTGCGGCGAATTAATAAGTGCAAACGCGCGACGAACGAGTGTCTTACGTGATCGCCAGTTCCTGCGAGGTGGATGCAAATGGGTCTGTACGGTCCGGGCTTCCATTTGTTGGGAATGACGATCTGGCAGTGCGCGTCCTGAACGGCCGGATGGACGACCTCGGGCAGGTGGATGGCGAGCGGACTGAAAAATTTGATATCTTTGACGTGACAATCAGAATACTTCTCTTCCTGAAATGTGATCCGGATTGGAATAAGTCCACAAAGGCACGCGCGCATCGATCCGCGATTTACCTTCAGCACTTCGATGGGGTGATCCCGGTCGACCAGGCTGTAGCACAGCTCGCGCTTGGAGATGATTTTGCGGAATTGCAGCAGGCTGAAACGAGCGTCGCGATTGTTTATTGAATAACCGCAGGGGGGTCACTTTACGGTGACGAAGGGCGCGAATCTTGACCAGTTTTTCGGCCGGACTCACCGCAGGACGTGGTCGGGATCGCCCCAGCCTTTCGTGAAGAACTTCGAGAGGAGGATGCGACGATACAGCACGTCGAGGCGGCTAACTGGCATTTTCTTCATGAAGAATTGTCGGAGGCAAATTTCGACCGCGACGCGAAACGTGTGGCCGCATCGGAGGACGAGCGAGCAAACACTGAGCATCGTGCGATGCGATTGGTGCGAAACGCGCCCGAGCGTTCGCTTGCTTGCCTACGTTAAACGTCGGAAATCTACATAAACAATACGAAAAGCACCAAAAACAACAAATAAAATTCGTAATAACAATGACAAAATTATAACATGACATGACTAATATCAAGGAGTGGAAAAATTTTAAATTGCAATGTGCCAAATCGACCTGAATGTTAACTGGGTTGCCTACGTTAAAAGTTCACTTCGAACTTGAATCATAAACAAAACAAATTATTGCCAAGACGCACAATAACACGCTGCATTCGTAAGTATATCACGTTATATTGGTTTATCGTCTATCTCAGAGGTATTCGACTCATCCTCCTCGCTGGAATCGTCCTTGGCGTCGAGAAAATCGTCCAGTTCCTCATCGTCGCTCTCGCTTATCTCGCAATCGGACTCCTCGTTCCCTTCGTCGGTCAGAAAGAAATACTTCAGAGGATCCACCCACAGATCGTCCTTAATTATGTCGCAAACAATATCGTTGCTGGAGGAGCGCGCCAGCCAGTCGAAGAAGTTTTCCAGCGGCGCGGAGCGTTTTCGCGCCTGCAGCGCGAGTTTCTTGTCGTCGTTGCACAGATTCATGTTGTCCTTCCAGTCGATGGAGGTCTTCCGCGTTACGTAGCCCTCGCCTTCGCTATCGAAGACCTTTACCAGTTTGCTGTTGTAGAAATATGGGTTCGTATCGAAGAGGAAGAAAATCTGATAGCCGCTCCGCACGTCGTTCTCGATCACGTCGATGTATTGCAAGTAGTGGAGGCAATCCTCGATGGAACTATTTACGAGCAGCTTCAGCTTCGGATGATTCGTGAACTATGCGAACAAGGATACGTTAAGGATTAAGAGGATGTTAACGAGTCGTCGCAGAACGAGTAGAATGGTTAAAAAGTGCCAAAAGGATACGGCGATTCCCCAAAAATTGGGAATACTGCGAAGTATGGCATGTCGCTTGTCATAGAGAGGCTTCTTCTGACCGGCAAACTCCTGTATGACCTCCAAGATCTTCCTGCTCATGCTCCTCGACACGCCGTCGAGCTCCTCCTGAATCGCGTTCGCCTGCTCCAGGCTGTTGTGCGTCGTCTCGCTCAACCCCCGAGCGTCGTAGTCGCGTTTGAACTTTTTACACTCGGCCATGCTTACGGCCAGCCGCAGGACGAAAATATGGCAGGACGCAAACAAGAGGGTTAATATCGGAGGGCAGTCACGAGGGTGGGCGAGCATGCGCACGCGCACAACCCTCGCAATCATCCCCCATACGGCTAACAAAACACATGCGCAAGTTAGGATTGCAAAATTATATAAAACAAAGGTCGAAACAAAATGTTAACAAGAAAAAATGTCTATTTTTAAGGTGACGCGACTAATCTACGAGAAAAAATGTCCCAAACACATTGTCAAACAATTTCGAGCGTAAATTTCAACCGAAAGTAACAAACATCACCGTCAACAATTATTTACACAACCAGCGATCGAACAAAAAAAAAAACAATTACACAAACAAAATAAATGAAGGAACGAGAGAGAGAACGAGAAAGTAGTTATAGATTCACCAAAAAATAAGACATTTCACATTCGTTTCCGTATAAATCGCGCCACCGTGCTGTCCTGCGAATGATTTGCTTTGTTTTCGTTTTATTAGTTACATCATAATTTCATAGTAATTAGCAAGTAGTAAAATAAACAGTGCCTCTGTGAAATCCTGCTCGTCGCGGACGCGTCCCATAGATATCGTCGTGTCGCGAAACGTTTCGGCGATCGTCGTGAAATATTTTACACTTTTGCTCTTAAATCCGAGTCGTAAACATAGCCCCCAAATATCGAATACTTTTCTATACGCTAAACTTAAAGAGAAACAGACGCCCCCCGCGAGGCCTTGCGTCGCGCGTCGAACGAGAAACGAAAGAGAAAAAAAAAAGATAACTAAAACAATTAACTAGAATATATATGCATAATAACAAGGGCGTCTCGCTTGGACCACTTAGAAGTAAATGCGAAGGGCGCGCGCGCTACCAAGAACGGAAATCGGCGGACCGAGCGTCGCGAAGGGAACCGAAAAATAACCGCGAGCTTCCGAACGTGCGTGCGTCAAACGTGCGAGAACGTCGCTAGATTTATCTCCTATATACATATTATAAGCTTCGTGGCTAGATTAGAGTAGAGAAAAACCGGTGTAGAAATATTGCAAGACGTGCATCGTCCGAAGCACAACCGTGAGCGTTCGACTTGTCAATCGACGTCGCGATCCATGCGCCGTCGCCCTTCCGGAGAGTCGCGTGGCGCGCGTTCGCTCGCTCGATGTCGCTCGCATCGAAATTCTTTGTCATATCGTTAGCATTTTTTTTGTGGTTTTATCGTTTTGGCACTTATCAATAAATCCTTACGCTTACAGAAATCGCTTAACCCTAGGGAGACATGTAAATCAAGTAAAATTAAGAGGATAATTAGCAAATAGTGAACTGGATGCGTGCGACGGCGCCGAGCGCGTGCGTTAAGAGAACGGAAAAGAGAAAACCCAATAAAAACAAACGAACGCACCGCGCGTCCTGGCCTAGACGCTGGCGCGGCGTCGGCGCGCATGGGATTCGCACCTTTCGCGGCGGTGCCGCGCGGTGAGCACCGATTACCTAGCGAACGTAAATAGAACCGTAAGTTAGCTAGACGTTAACTAATTAGAGTTAGCACTGCCGGCGACCGAGTGTATAAAAAACCGCGTGCGGTCGTTTTCGTTTTCGTGTATATAAAAAATATCTTTGTGATTATGCACGCCTGAAATGGCACTGCGCGGCGCGGCGCGCGCGCGCGGCTTGGGCCCTGTGTGAATGCGCCGGCGGCGCCGACTTACGCCTGTGATGCATCGGCGGCCTTCTTCGGCTGGTCGCCGGCGTCCGCCGCCGGCTGTCGCCAGGAGTCGGTGCGCGCGCGTCCGCCCGCCGCGAACTGCTTGCCGGTGCGGCCGGAGCCGAACGACTGCGCGCGGTTCCTGGACATGAAGCGCGCGCCCGTCCCGGCCGGCGCGCTCGTCCCCGGCTGCGGGTAGTCTCTGCAAGCAGGAAAGTCATTCCGAGAAGCGAGCATTCGATGAGCGAACATTACCGTGGTCGATTTCCGGAGCCGGAATTCCTGCGCTCCTTGTACTCGTTCCTCGAGGACGCGCCGCTCGCGCACTGCTGCTGGTCGTGCGAGCAGCTCTCCGACGCGCTGCGATTGCGCTTCTTCGACTGATATTGCGGGCGGCCGTTCTTCAAGATCTCCTCGATCTTGGGCTGCAAGAAGGACACATTAGCAACCCTCGCTCGGGCCGCGTCCGCGCGACATACCTCGACAACCCTGAAGTCTTCGATCTTCTTGTACTTGCTCAAGTAGCCGGCGAGCGTCGCGTTCACCTGCAGGTTGCTGCTGTGCTTGTAGTACTTCAGGAACGCCCAGAACTTCTCGAGCCCGTAGAGCTGGCCGCTCTCGTAGTCGCGCATCGTCTCGTCCTGGAAGTCCTCGTAGAGCTGCGGCCGGAACTTCGTCTCCAGGCCGTACGAGTAGAAGCGGAAGAGGCACTCCAGACCGTAGCGATAGCCGCACGCCGCGTCCTCCAGCGCGATGGTCTTGAACTCGCCGTACATGGAGCGATTGAAGTTCTCGCGCAGGAAGAACGACCAGAAGCGGAAGAGCGTGTTCATCTCGCTGGAGTGGCCGCTGCCCCAGCGCTTGCGCTCCTTCAGGCAGCGATGGCGGTACTTGTGGTACGCCTGCTGCGTGAAGTTGTTGTCCTTGAGCAGCGCGTGCGAGGGATGCTGGAAGGCGGGCAGCGATTGCGGCACGCTGCCGTAGCTCGTGCCGAGGTTGTGCTCGTTCGGGCTGGTGCCGTAGCTGCTCCTGTTCGCAAGGAAATGACGAAAGAGATGACGAAAAGCGCAAAACGCGAGCGCCGAAAGCCGTACCCTGAAGTGGTGCGCATCCGATGCTCCTTGACGTCGAAGATCCAGCCGACGTGGTGCTCCACGGGCGGATTGAAGGAGTGCCGAGTCTTGCGCTTCCTCGGCGTGCACGGATCGGGCTGGTCGTCCTTGACGACCGCGTAGAATCTAGGAACGTTGCGCTGCGTCTTGCGGTTGCGACGCGACGACGCCCGCGCCGCGTCCTCGTAGGACGGCTGCGCGACGGGCGGCGGCGGCGGCGGCACCTGCGGGTTGTGCCTCTTCGGCGCCGGCGGCGCGATCTTCTTGAAGTCCTCCTGGCTGATGACGTTCACCGTCCGGTAGCTGCCCTGCGACGAGCGATCGTCCACGTCCACCCACAGGTCCTCCTCGTAGTAGAACAGCCCGTCGTTGATCGCCTGCTCCAGCTCCTGCGTCATCTTGACGCGCGTCGTCCAGTCGCCGGTGCGGTCGTAGCCCTCGTGCTTCGGCGGCCTGCCGGGCGTCTGCGTGACGATCAGCAGCTTGTTCACGTCGCGGTCGCTCAGCTCGTCCGAGTCCTCCTCGGTCCAGTCGGTGGTGAACAGGTTCTGGCGGCCGGTGGGCACCTCCTGGTCGAGCTCCTCGTCGAAGTGAAAGTCGAGCTCCTCGCGCTCGTCCTTGAGGTCCTCCTTCTTCGGCGGGTCCTTCTTCTTGCTGGGCTCTTTGCTTTTCCGCTTCACCTCGCGCCAGTCGTCGACGTTGCGATTGTTGTGCATCTCTGAACGGAAACGGAAACGTGAGCGAGGAAAGAAGAAGTTTCGGGAGGGGGAGGCAACCTACCGACGGTTTGCGCTTCCTGCTGCTCCTCCATGATGTCGCTCTCGCTGCCGGGGACGAACTCGGCGACGTTGGGATTCAGGTTCGGGTCCGCCGGCTCGACGAACTTGCGGATGACGGCCGGCGGCGGCGGGATCAGCTTGTGGATGATCGCCCTCGGATCGCTCTGGTCGTCGTCGGTCGGCTCGATCGGCCACCGCTCGGGATCCTTGCGCGTGCGGACCTGTCGAATGGAAAACACGAACGTTGCACGCGCGCCGCGTAAAATTTAACGATCGATCCGAACAATGCCTCACCTTGAATCCCGCCGATAACTCCAGCTTATCGGACGAGCTGATCGCGCCGACAATGAGCTCCAGATCGCCGGTGATCGACTGGATGCGATGGAAGGACGCGATCAGCGTCACCGGCAGGTAGCCGTCCTTGCTCATCTTTCGGCGCAGGAAGAAGTCGCGCATGAGGTTCTCCTCGCTGAAGTAGTACTCGACCTGCTTGCGGATGTACTCCTTGATGGTGGGCTTGTCGAGCTTGACGTAGCTGTGCGTGTCGTAGTAGAACGTGCCCATGTAGGGCGCGCGCGAGACGCCGCCGTCGAGGCCGGCGTAGCCGTCCATCGCGAACTCGGGCGCGTCGCCGTGGTCCGCGGCGGGGCCGCGCGCGACGGAGCGGCGAACACATCCGTGGGCCCCGCGT
>JARRAA010019938.1:0-17774 GCA_030557295.1 Ecitodaemon sp. MM-2014 | reverse complement strand
CGTTAGTGTCTTCTTAGTCTGGCAGTAACTTTTCGGTTTCCAACCATGGGAAAACATGATGGCCGCCAAATGCACTTTGCGTAGACAATGCTGCCAACTGAATCCCAACACCATTTTCATCGTTTGGTACGTTCGAATTCGGAAGATTTGAATTTTCCCGCGGCGTTAGTGTCTTCGTAGACTGGCAGTAACTTTTCGGTTTTCAATCAACGAAAACATGATGGCCGCCAAATGCACTTTGCGTGGACAATGCTGCCAACTGAATCCCAACACCATTTTCATCGTTTGGTACGTCGAATTTGGAAGATTTGAATTTTCGGCGCGGCGAAGAAGAAGACACTATCTTAGTCATCTAGCCAGATGTCGAAATGTTGATACGTTGAGTTACACATCAAAAATCATAGCAAAACATCGTCGGACAATAGTAAAATGTTGGTCAATCTAGAATCAAATGTATCAGTATGAAAATATTGTTCTAAAATTAAATTTAACTCTGCAAATGTTGAATTTTAGGTTATATAATGCCATAAAAACAAGAAAGCAACCCCAGACAATAATAAAATGTTGGCAAAATTAAATTTAACGTCGCCGGAATGTGCTGCGCATGCGTAAATTTAAATTTCTAATCTCGCGCGTCGCGGGCGTCGCGACGCAAACGATGTTTGCGCGCCACTCCCGCGTATCCTTTTCTTCCGCCGCGCGCGGGTGCATTCGAGAATAACTCGTCATATAAACGACGCATTTTTGCCGGTTTTACGATGCTCTCTGCCCCCGCTGTTGCGCCGCCCCGCGCCGCGTGTTTGCTCGCGCGTTCTAGGTGCGCTGCCGTGTTCTGCGTGATGTAGAGATGACACGGATAATCCGCGCGTGATCGACCCGCGCCGTTTGTGCGTCCCGGCGGCGCGTCGCGACACTCCGCGGCAAAGGGCATAATGTATCAAGTGGGATCAGACGACTTCGGAACGGCAAACAGAGGAACAATGTGTGCGCCTCTCTTCGGCTAAGCCTCGGCGATTAATGTTCGACAACGTTTTCGCGACGCGCCGAGAACTTCTTTCTCGCGCGCAAAAGTTCGGCGAAACTTCGCAATACGGAAAGTTGATCGTCGAACGGCGGCTTACAATAAAGTATAATTAATTATTTCGCCGGAGCTTCGAGCGGGCCGACTGCCGAATGCAGGATAATTTTAAGTTGTTCGCTGGATTGTAATACTTTAAACAGTCCGCGCGCACCGGCAATTATCCGCCGCGCCCTCGAAATGTTTACCGCGCCCGCGCGCAATGAATAATTCCGTGTTTAGCGCGACCGTGCGGAAATAATTTCGCGTCGAGCGTAAATTTCGACGGCGGGCTGATTAAACCGCAGACGAAATCGAATATATTATCGAACTGCGCGCGCGGACGCAATAATTAAGCCGTGAATCTCCGGTCTCTCGTAATTCAAAATATATTATGTCGGGCGGCGACGAACGCGATCGATGTACAATGCGCGTCGAGCAATGCCCGCTCGCGCAATAAAGGACTAGAGGGTGGGCGTCGCCGTGTCCTCGCCGATGAAGATAATTTTAATCGAAATTTCGAAACTTCGCGCGCGAATTATTCGTCCATCGGGAGTGCGTGCGGCGAGCGTATTAAATGATAACGGCGTTCGGCGCCTCTCGCCTGACCCTAGATTGGGGTTAGTTTAATATAACAGTGATTCACAGTAATGAAGTGGCCAAACTGTCGGAAAGTGTGGGCGGATGGCTTTTTTAAATATTTCAGTCGCCGCACATCGCTCCAATCTGTGAGACTTGTTAAACCATCTGTCGCTAGTTTTGGAACGATCTGGATCGGTAACTCGAGATGATATTAAGTACGGAATTAATATCGCCCTACGATGACAAACTATAAGTTGTCTTGAGTCGTCGGCCGGCTAGAGGTTCGGGCGTTGCGGACATCGTTAATAAACGCCGAGGGTGAGGAAAGTTCGGCCGCCGCCCGAGACAGCAAATTCGATGCAAATAAGTGTCATTTGCTGCGTCGGCCGCTCGGGGACGGAGCGCTCGGACGAGGGAATTCACCGGGAAGTCGTTGCGACGCAAACAGGTTTATAATAAACTGTCGCGGCGAGTCGCCAGCCCTCAAGACTGGAACCGGTGGCGCTGATGGTTCCGGCGAGCGTTCGCAGGATCATCCCAAAACGTAACGCAAGGATATGTCATTGTAATTCCGCGCGAAGTTAGCGGATCTCTCGAATGCCTAAATAATCCGACTTACTGCGCGTCGTCGCGCTGCGAAGCTGCAATATTTACCGAATTTGCCGGCGCTTTTCTTCGAATGGTTATTCCGGTGCTGTATATTTATTTGGATTTGTCGAGTTTTTCTCGGTCGGGTGCATCGGAGCGATAGTGTGCCTCCAGCTGTAGAGGGAGTGATTTTGGAGCCTTCGTGAATGCCTAAGTCATCACGTTTCGAATATTACGAGCAGAAGGAGAATTCCAGAGTTTTTTTTTTTTCGTCCCCAACCGCCGCCGCCGCCGACCGGACTCGATCGCATTTCGCGGCGGCGACGGCGACGGTGTCGTATTGCACGTCTCCGCCGGTCCGGACGGGAGTCGATTTTCGATTCGGCGATTCGGGCGCATTTCGGCGGTCGGCCAATATCATCAGATTTAACGTTTTGCGATTTCCGTCCTACCTCGTGGGAATTTTAAGGCCTCGAGGTCCAGATTTTTACTAAACCGGGCACGCAGCCCGCGCGCCGATGTCGCCGTCGCCGCCCGCGCATCGTCAGAAATTGGTCCTCAATTTGCCCCCCAAGCCCGACAGACGTGCGCGCCGCCTGTGCCCGGCAAACATTTAATCCCACATCAAATTTCCACTCGTTCCAGCACTCTTTTCTTGGCCCGCGCTAATTTCACAATTTATTTACCACGCAAACGGTAACTCTATGTTTTAGACGCGCGGCGAAACGGAAATATTCGAGAGATGCATTTTTTGCCACTGCGCAAAGTTATGGAAAGCATTAAAGCAAAATTGCGGTCATATTCGTACGGAATTCTATTGGAGTCGGTTATTAACGAGCCGCGGGCGCTCTCAACGCGCAAAGAAAGATAAAATACGTTTTCATAACGCGCCGTTATCATTCGCAAAATATGTATAATAAAACTTTGCGTCGCATTCTAGCCGCGACGCGGAGTTGTGACCAAGATAGATACGGGGGATTCACAGTGGCATTTGCATATGAATATTATGAATGGAGGGTATCACGCTTATCCCCTCACCTTCACCCCCGACGCCATCTACTGAAACACAACCTTTATCGCAACTCCTTCGTGGGCTGGGATGGGGGATGTTGACCGATTCTGCATAGACGCACAACTTGCGACAACTCATTGATTTAGTTTAAGCGCTTCCCTCGCAATTTCGAATTTTAGTGATGCACTGAGTGCTTTATAAGTGAGTAATGAGTTGCGCGTGGTGCGATTTCGCTCTCCGCGTAATGTGCCCGCATGCACGCGAATTAAAACTAATGTGAACGCAGCTTTCATGTCCCAACATTCTGTGGGTTTTGCGAAACGCTGCAAAAGCGCGCACGACGATGAAAGATCGCCGATTCGCGCTCGACGATGAACCATGCGCGTTGCAAAAAGCGGCGAATCGCGCAATCAGCGGTTTCGACGTGCATATTACACCTAATGCGCGCGCCCCCACGACGCGAAAACCGCACGATCAATTAAAAATCTGCACCGATTTAATTGCATTATGTCGCGCGCGTCCCACATTTCACATTTCGTAATTCGAACGTGTTGTGTCGTCCGGTTAGGGAAAAACGCCATTCCATCCGGTCCAACTGACGCGTCGTTAATTGCGACATGCGCAACAGATAATTTTGTTATGTCCGAACGAATGTTGTGCGCGGGATGCGCCGGCGACGTTTTATTTATTAGCTCGATTAGCGAAATTAATTATCGACTGCGGCGTGCGTTCCTCTAATAAAATGCGTTGCGCGTGCAGCCGAACGCATTTTTCGATAATTAATTTGCGACTGGGGGCGAAACGTGCTTTTGAAATGCGCGCACGTTGCGCACTGTAATGAGTGCGTTTATTTGCTAACGCACTGGGTTTATTTGGCGCGTCCGGCGCAGTGAACATTATCTAATTAATTGTAAACACTCGCAGCCGCAGCGGGGCCATTCTTTTGCGGCTTTCTCCCATTTTAAAGGGCGTTATTTCCGTTTCAAAATGTTACTCATATTTTATTGCTGCTGACCGCTGTTCGGGTTCATTTTCGTTCAATATTTTAGAAATTCCTCCCGAAATATAATTTCATAATGCAATAAAAATCAAATCATTTGTGTTACAAAATAATTGCGTATTATGTTTTAACGTTTTAACACTTTATTCTTTGATAATTTTCCAGTTAATTTTGAATTGTTAGCCAAAACTCTATTTCACTGTAGGCAACCAACATTGCACAACATTTTCAAATGAACGAACAGAACATCGCTTCGACTGGTTTGAAGTTATAATAAAACGAAGAACATAATAAACGTAGAATTATTGCACCAAACAAACAAAACTTATAAGCCTAAAGAGTTTAATTTGCAACTTGACATTCCCCAGTGTTTAAAAATATTGCAAGGACTTTCCCTCCAATCGGAAGCGCCGACGCGTCGTGTTTTGCGCACTGGCCGTTCGACCGCGTGCTCGGATCAGTTCCATGCGATTTCGAGTCGCGAGCGCGCGTTTTCGCCCAGACACCTGAGATTCAACGCTGTTGAAGCCTCTCAGGACGGCCGAGAGAAAATGTCAGACATGAAGTACATCCTGGTGACGGGCGGCGTGATCAGCGGCGTCGGCAAAGGCGTTATTTCGAGCTCCTTCGGCACGATCCTCAAGTGCTGCGGAATTGAGGTAACGTCCATCAAGATCGATCCGTACATCAACCTGGACGCTGGCACCTTTTCTCCCTACGAGCACGGTGAGCAACAAGTAACGTTCTTCCTTAACACGCGTGGTTTTTAACGAAAACATCATGTGCGTTTGAGTAATTCGTGTTATTGTAATCGAATATGTTTTTTTTAACCTCAACCGCAACATGGTTTATGTTTGCGCGGGGCTTGCGGCTCGAGCTTATCATGGGAGAAATTACCGCGAAATTCAAATTATTGTAATCTCCGCTAGAAGTGATTAATCGGTTTTAATTCAGCAACGACTCCAAGTAATTAAAATCGTATTCTTCTTCTCGTAGGTGAAGTTTATGTGCTGGATGATGGAGGTGAGGTCGACTTGGACTTGGGCAACTATGAGCGGTTCCTCAATATCACTCTGCACCATGACAATAATATTACCACAGGCAAGATCTACAAGATGGTCATTGACAGAGAACGACAGGGGGATTACCTTGGTAAAACCGTTCAAGGTAAACAATCTTTTCATGCCCATTGCTGACAATAAAAACATCTTATTGCCTCGGATATTACTAATGATGTGGAATCGAATGCATATTCAGTTGTTCCACACATTACCGACGCCATCCAGGAATGGTGCGAGCGCGTCTCCCGAATTCCCGTCAGCGACAGCGGAAAGACCCCGGAGGTCTGCATCATTGAACTGGGAGGCACCATTGGCGACATCGAATCCATGGCGTTCGTCGAGGCCTTCAGACAGTTTCAGTTCAGGGTGAAACGCGAGAACTTCTGCACCGCGCACGTCTCCCTTGTGCCCCAACCGCGTTCCACCGGCGAACAGAAGACCAAACCCACGCAAGCGTCCGTCAGAGAGCTGCGCGGTTTGGGCTTGTCTCCCGATATTATTGTGTGTCGATCGGAGCGGCCGATCGATCAGACTGTGAAGGATAAAATTTCGAACTTCTGTCACGTCGCGCCCGAACAGGTAAATACGTCTGAAACGAGTCGTGCGAATGGATTAAATTGATGTTTTCCGGATAGGTCATTTGCATTCCAGACTTGTCGTCGATCTACAAAGTGCCCATCTTCATGGAGTCGCACGGCATCGTCGAGTACTTAAACGACCGCCTTAAATTGAACATCAACCCGATGCAGCCGGCGAGGAAGTTCATGCGGCAATGGATCGAGCTGTCCGACAGGATCGAAAACTTGCGCACGGACGTCGTCATTTCCCTGGTCGGCAAATACACGCGTCTGGAGGATTCGTACACTTCGGTGACGAAAGCCCTGCAGCACGCCGCCAACATGTTGGGCTATAATATGAAAATAAATTTCATCGAGGCCACCAACTTGGAGAAGGACACCTTGCGCGACGATCCCGCCGCGTATCACGAGTCCTGGTGTTCGTTAGTTCAGAGCGAGTAAGTTTGCATTCGGCGGCGATTGAACAGCGAATTAATGTCATTCGTTCAGGGGCGTTATCGTTCCTGGCGGCTTCGGCAAGCGCGGCGTGGAGGGCAAGATCGCCGCGTCGCAATGGTGTCGCGATAAAAACAAACCTTTCCTCGGCATTTGCCTCGGCTTCCAAACCGCGGTCATCGAATTCTCCAGACACGTGCTCGGCTTAGAAGACGCACATTCCGCCGAATGCGAGGAGTCGACGAAAAATCCGGTCATCATTGACATGCCGGAGCATAACACCGGACAGATGGGTGGCACGATGAGGCTGGGGAAGCGCACGACTGTCTTCAAAAAAGACGCCGACTACAGCAAAATAAGTAATGCGTGCGTTATTTGGTGCAAAACGCAAATTACGTTAGTAAATTGTTTGTAGAACGTTTGTACGGCAACAAAGACAAAATAGAAGAGCGCCATCGGCACAGGTTCGAAGTGAATCCGGCGTACATCGAGTCGCTGGAGAAATCCGGCCTGAGGTTCGTCGGCGTCGACGTCGAGGGCACCCGCATGGAGATTTTAGAATTGGACGAGCATCCGTACTACGTGGGCGTGCAGTTCCACCCCGAGTATCTCTCGCGCCCGATGTCTCCGTCCGCGCCGTTCGTCGGTCTCGTCCTCGCCGCGAAGAAAAAGCTGCGCTCGTATCTCAGCAAAGGATGCAAACTTTCCACCAAGGGTAATTACGAATATGACGATAGCGGTAAGTGCACTTACGTACTAACCCCCACCTATAGACAAAGCCGACCTCATAGTGCTCCAACTAATTCAATTTTATTATCACTTTCATCGTATTTATTTTACAATATAATTTTAATATCTAAATCTAGTCGCTAACAAGACTCAAGATCTGCTTGACTATGTCAACAATGTTGATAGAAATATTGAGCGACAGAGTTGTTTTTGCGATCTAAGTAAGTTTTTTACGTTTATTTGCAATTAATTTTCATAGCTCATAGTTTAACGTGTTACTATCATAGCGTAAGGCGGGCCCACTCACAATCGCATACGTGTGAATAGTGATTAGCGAATTAACTTAACACGTGTTACCCGACCGTACACGCGTGTTTTATAGTCGCATCATGATGCTTTGTTATTACGTACTGCTGATCTCTAACAGTGTGTGCAAGTGTGTTTCGACAATGTTCGGTGGCTGTTGTGGATGGCGTTCTGAAGTTTTTCTGTTTCTAGACGATGACGACGATGTCGCCGAGAGGATGTCTCGGATCGAAGTCGCCGACGGTAGCAGCAGCGCGTACAGCAGTTCCTGATATTAATTGGAGGCATTTTATTAATGGATTCTATTTTTCTTGCAAGTTAAATAAGTAACTGATACTTATTCCATTGAAATTGTTCATCAGGTTTAAATTAAACTGTTATAATGAAAGAAGGGTTGTGGGGTTTACAATTATTATTCGGGTCGTAAGTATTCCTGCGCATATCTTTTACAAAAATTGCTATAGAAAGTTTAAGGACACGGCCTTGGCAAGCTGCGCAGGCGCCGCAGCTTAAAACCTGTTACAGCCATAACTCGGCATTAAGGACGCTAGTAACGGCGTCCTTGTCAAGACCGTGTCCTTACGGGCGGACCTATTGCGCCTGCGCAGCTTACAACCTGTTTTTCAGCCATACCCCGGCAGTAGGGAGGCTAGTGCGCGCGTCCTTGTCAAGGCCGTGTCCTTGCGAACGTATCTAATGCGCCTGCGCAGCTTACAACCTGTTTTACAGCCACGCCCCGGCAATAGGGAGGCTAGTGCGCGCGTCCTTGTCAAGGCCGTGTCCTCACGAACGGACCTAATGCGTCTGCGCAGCGTACAACCTGTTTTACAGNAGCTTACAACCTGTTTTACAGCCATACCCCGGAAGTAGGGAGGCTAGTGCGCGCGTCCTTGTCAAGGCCGTGTCCTTAAGAACGGACCTAATGCGTCTGCGCAGCTTAAAACCTGTTACAGCCATAACCCGGCATTAAGGAGGCTCGTAACGGCGTCCTCGCCAAGGCCGTGTCCTTACGGACGGACCTAATGCGTCCGCGCAACTTAAAACCTTTAGTAAAAGAAGTGTAAAAGAAGTGTTTTTGATGCACGGGCAAAACGAACGTAAACTCAGCGTTCTTATATAAAATAACAGAGTGTAGGCTAGTGATAACGGGATTAATTACGGATAATTAGTGCTTCGTGATATTTACGCGTACACAAAAGAACGGTTCTCAGAAAAATTTAACTTTAGTTGCAGGAAAACCCCAAATTATTAGGCAAATTTAAGCAAACCAAACATTCCGAGAAACAAGTTGGACAATTTATAGGCATAAATTCAACATAACCCAATCATTACAATACAATTCCTTAGTTACTCACGTTGATAATATTAACAGCAATAAAATTACAAAAAACCTAAATAAATATAAATATGTAATCGTACATTATCAACAATTGCGATAAATCCAAATTGTTCTATGAGCAAATACGTAGGCTTTCGATTTGTATAAGAGCTACATAAATATGTGTGATATGCATTGTAGATTCGACATATCAGGTTTGTATTTCATAGGAGTATAAAATTAGCGTTCGTTTTATACAGGTAAAAGGCACTGACGTTCACATTCCGGTCGTTTCCGACCGCGATCGGCTCGAGTTCGCAGCCGTCGGCTGCGAAGACAGGGAAGGACAGGGCCACTAATACCATTGGTCAGTAGTTAGCATCGTTTAGGTTAGTCCTGCTGTTAGTTTTAGATCTGGACAAAGGTAGCCTGCAAAAGATTACAAACGAAACATCAATATCATGTTAACCAACCGACCAACCCCGCGCGCCAAGAGAGTGAAAAACCTACCGGGACGTTCTAGGACCGGGTATCTTCGAGGTAGGACGAGGAATCCCAGTCCCAGTCGGGCGAGGCAAATTCGTGCCGGCGGGCTTGACGAACGTCCCGTTCGGATTAGCGCCGGTCCCGCGATGCTCCCCCATCCTCGCGGGCACCTGCGGCACCTTAAACTCCTCCCTGGCGACGAAAGTGTCGCCGGCCTCCCCCCTGGTCGGCGCGCTCGGCAAGATCATGCTCTTCGGGCGCAGATTGGTGTAGGAACCGCCGAGCTTCGTGCTCAGCTTATTCAAATTGCCATACGAGCCGGATATCTTGCTCTCTTTCCGCAAGCTGCTCACGTTGCCGGCCGTGGACGGTCGTCGCAGTCCGCTGGCCGGCTTCTGAACATCGCTCAGCGTGTGAATGCTTTTCCTATTGATTGCGTCGCCCGATCGAGACTTGCTCCACGTCTTGCCGCTGTTCATCTCCGAAAATCTCGAGCGCACGGTGTTGTACTCGCCGGAGGAGACCTCCGAGTCCGAGAGGTGCTCGTTCAGATTGAGATTCGGGATGGGCGACAGCTGGACGAGATCGAACGTGCGCTGCGCGTGGAGCGTCTTCGTCGGCTTGGGCGTCGACATTACTTGCTGCAAACCTGGAATCGCACAAAAATTATTAACCGAAATCGAACGAAATCAAAATCGACAAATAATACTTCGTTCCTGACGCTCTACAATCGCGTCCACCTCCGCCATCAGCTTCGATTCCCGACTGCTGCTCGATATACTGCTCAGTCTATCGATACTGTCCGTAGATTTGGCAGAGTGATGCATCAATAAATTATCTTCAGCCTCCGAGTACATGCTAATCTTCTGCTTCAAATATTCGTCAATATCGTCGCTCAGCCTCTTGGTCTTGTTGTCAATTGTGCTTTCGTCGATCATGTAGTTGTCGATTTGCGGCGCCAGAGTGAGAGTATTGCCTAAATTCGTGTGCTCCTCGACGTTTTTGTTGAACGTCGAATTCAGCGACGCGCGCTTCGGCGATTTGGTGCGTTTAAATGTGCTGTTCAGCGTGATGCCCTTGGTCTCTTGCAGGGAGAACGTCGAATTCAGGTCGTTCGTCTGCGTCTTGTTGTTCGCGTCGTTCTGATCGAGCTCGAACGTCGCGTTCAAGATGTGATCGCTCTTGTTCTTGCGATACGTATTGTTGAACGTGCTCAGCGCCGAATAAGTCGCGTTCGGGTCGATATTTTCCGCGTGTCGAGTGTGCTCGCTGTCCTCCTGCGCGTATTTCGTCTGCTCCAGCGACAGCTTGTTGTTGAACGTGCAGTTGAGCGAGTTGAGCGTTTTGCGCACGAAGGTCTCGGCGACTTCGGTGTTAATACTGCTGCAGCTCTCGGTGATGGACTGATACAGCGGCGGCTCGATCTCCTGATAAATGACGCTCGAATAGTCCGCGTCGCGAATCTCCCGCAGCACCGGATCGTTCTTGATGAAGCTGTTTTCCATGAGATTCGTGAACGTCGACGAGCACATGGAATTCACCAAGCTCGGCGGCGACATGTTCTGAAAACTGTCCAGTTCGGCGGATCGCGACGCGATGTTTTCGAAAATACTGCTACTGATTGGCTGGGTCAGATCAAATTGCACAGGAACCGATTTCTGACTCTCCGTCATTCCATCCTCTAATGTTGTGCTCGATATTGCCATGTAGTTGTCTATTTCTTCGCTCAGAGAATGTTTGTGCCCTTTGGCGTTGGCGTTCCTGCTCACACCAAAGAATTCCTCATTATATTTTTCTATACTGGGTCGGTTTAGATTTCTTTTAGGTCTGGTAAAAGTGCGAGAATCGAAAGTCCTTGTTGATGTGTCTGAATCACTGGAAGTCATCATGTCAGTCTCACATTTGAAGAAGTTTGAGAGGTCTGGCACTGGTTCACTGCCCACCAGCCTAAAATAAAAATAAGTGTGTTGAGTGCTTAGAAAGAGGCATTTATTTATATTTGGGGGGAGCTTACCAGGTTTCATTGTCAAAATCCATGTCAGCCACATCTATCAGTTCCTCGTCGCTGGTCGGTCGGTGGATTTTTTGGGGCCGATACTTTTGCAAAATCGTCTGAATCTCCTGCGACAACTCCATGATAAATCCGTTTTAAAAATCGATGCTATTTGTGGTCTCCCGTGCGCTGCACATGTAGCGAACGCGGCGAGGCGGCTCCTTCTGTAATAGAAACGCCAGGCATTACTATTCCGCGCAACAATGCGGCGAGCGCGAACGAAACGGCCTACGCACCGAGTGGCGAGCGAAGCGATTGTTGTGAAAACGCACGTAAATATTCGCATTGGTTCGCATACTACGCGGACAACACGCAACAATCGCACGGATCACCTGTCAAACTCTCGTTGCTCTCATTCGCAGCACACGTGCATGTTGGGTTGCGTCACTTAATTCTATTTTGTTTATATTTTCACTGACATCTAGAAATACGGTAAATAATGCAACAACACGTACTTAAATCCACATAACACGATAACGTTAATTTTGCAGTAATGCTATGTTTATTTTAATGCGATTTTTCATGTGTATTTCATTTGGCCGGTGAAAAAGTTGTCCACGTTTATTACTGGGAATAGTGTACATTTAGCAAAAAACATATGCACAAATTCAAGTAAAAAACACATGGCATAAATTCACATGTAATTTTGCACTAAAACTGTATTGTTTTTAGTATCTAAGTACGTTTTCGGAATATTTTACTTCATTGTGTTCGTTGGGTTGCGTTCGAAATTGAAAATATTTTAATCTGAAAATAATGCAAATTTTGCAACAACACATCTTTAAAAGCATATATACAAACATAATACAAATTAACATCTATTATTTTACCAATTATTACTAATTTGCACCTAATCTGAATTTATTATTATTTAAATTATGTGTAAAATATGTTGCCTACATTATGAGTCTGTTCGATAGTGCGTGTGGTGCGTGTAGTGCGTAATCGTAACTGCAAAAAATGATTCTTTTTAATTATAACGTGCAATAATAATGCAATACAATGATGAACGAAGACGCCCAACACTTTCTAGTGGAGTGCATAAGCGACATCAACATTTTACTCAAGAAACCTCTCCAACAAACGCTGCGGATAAAGGTAAATCAATTTTTCCACTAATTACTGCATACTCATTAGGAAAACTCGATTTCAGTTTACTGCATTCAATGTATCCGCAAACTACTTGGTATTTGGGGCAACCAGCGGGGGCATTTACGTATTTGACAGGGACAAACTAAATTTTCTCAAACTGGTGCCTTCAAAAGTAAGTTTTCTAACCTCTTAAAATTTAATTTGCCTTCGTTTATGCATAAATGGGGCAAATTACAGGAAGGTGGCATTTTAAAGCTGCTAATATGTCCGGAAGAAAAATACGTGGTGGTGGCAACGGCGAGGGGGTGCGTGATCCTCGTAGAAAACTCTTTCACAGATTTACCGATCAAGTACCAACTTTTTAATGAGCACAATGGCAACACTATAACTGATATTATTTGGCACTACAATGAAATATACTGCGGAGACAATAAGGGGAGAGTGTCGGTGATATTATTAAGCAGCCTATTTGTAAGTTCGCCAAACTTTAAATGACTTGTACTAATGGTTCATTTTAGTCGAAAGCAATATTCCAAACACCCACAGCCATATTGATGCATCTCGACTCGCCGATCGTGCAACTGGACGCGTGCGGCAAGTTCCTGCTAGTGTCCACGAAGAGTAAAACGTATTTATGTGATACAGAAGTAGAACAATATAGGCAAATAGGTAAGAAACTAAGAGACGGCGATTTCGGATCGTGTTTCGCCGTGGAGAACCCCGGCTTGTTCGCGAAAAACACCGAAAGGGAGAAGAGCCGCTTCAAGTTCCTCAAGGACGACGAAGCGCTGCCGATGAGCACGGTGCCGGGCAACGCGTCCGCGCGAATTTATTGCGCCCGGCCGGGATTCCGCCTTTGGGAGGCCAACATGTCCGGCGCCGTCTTGTGCACCTACCAGTTAAAGTCCACGCTACACGAACACGCCGCCGAAAGCGTGTGCGTCGACAGCGACGTCAATTGCAGACTGAAATTTCGCAAAATGTCCTTGAATCAATTCGAGAACTTCGGGCGTCTTGTCGTCGTCCGCGAACAGTTTTTAGTCACGTATTCCAGAAACAATCTAGTCATACTTGATCAACAGGGTATTAACGTCCTCTTCGTGTACGAAATGCGCGACTTGTTCGACGTCAAAGTACTGAACAACTATCTGTACCTGTGGAATAGGAAGGACGTGAGGGTTCTCGCGCTGATGGACTTGGAGCTTTTGCTTTTGAAAGCTCTGTCCGCCAAGCAGTACGTGCTCAGCAGCGAGCTGTGCTTGAAGTACAACCAAAGAGTTCTGCAGCTCGTCGAGACGAGCGACGCCCTGCGAGCGCTGCACGTCTTGAAGGACAAGTGCAAGCAGGAAGAAACCAGAGCCTTGGCGGCGCTGTTCGCGGCCATCGAGGAGCGAGAACGAAGCGAACGCGACGAGACTGGGGGGCAAATCGTAACGGTCGCATTGCCGTCCTGTTCCTACAATCCCGCGACCGCGCGGGGGAAACCTCGCCGGCGCGCAATTCCGTCTGCTTCCAACGCGGTCCATCCCAGCATCGAAATTAAGACGACCGAACCAACTGACGATCCGCATTACGTTAACAATATTTTATACAAGCAGTACCAAGTCAATCAGTTGTACGACAACATTGAAACCGCCCAGCTGAATGATCTGCTCTCTTCGCGCAAGAATCCGGACGAGATCGTCGCGCTCTTCGAGCACTTCCTCCAGCACGTCCACGACAACGCGTTGGAGAAAGACAACAATAACGTGAGGAGTTGGTGCCACAAGCAGTACCTCAAATATATTAACGGGAATCGCGATTGTTTAGCTGCTTTGACCGCAGACTCGACGTCTTTGAAAGCTCTTGTCGAGGCCCTGAACAGCCTGACCACAAACGCTCAAACTAAATGCGCCTGCGGCTTTCCTCTCCCGCTGCCGGACGCGAACGACGAATATTTCTGTTTGGCGCAAGACGTTTATAAGAAATTGTCGTCCGAAGACAAGGAACTCTTGTTGTCGCGTTTCCCTAGGCTGTGGAAGATGAAACTGCACGAGATGCCGGACAAGAGCGACAAGAACGCGTTGATCATTCAGCTGAGCGACTTCAAGTTGTTCAAGGAACAATCGGAGGTGTTCAGTCTCGACGGCTGGAACGATTGCACTTGGTTGCTGGTCAAGCTGAGACGCGGAAGGTGCCTTAACTGCGACAATACAATCGACCCACGGGGAGCCATGACGTGGAGAGATTACGCGCTGATCATGCTCAAGCGAATCGGCGGACTGCAGACGACGAAGGTCTTGCAGAAGTATGCCAAATTCATACCGAATTCCGAGCTGGGCTACGAGTTTTACCAAAGCTGTCTCTTCAGCGCGGTGAGTAAGGAGAACGGTAAGTCCTGCGACTTCATGGCGAACGTCTTGACGAGCGCGCGACTCGAGAACCATTTCGAGGACGGGCTCCGAGCGTACTTGAATCAGAAGCATCTCGGCAAGCCGGGCTTCGGCGCCGCGGCGGACTCGCCGAGCGATAGGATCGGGACGAAGTGTCCGGTGTGTCACTTGTTAATAAATAACGCAATTCTAGATGTCAGCACGCAGCTGGGCTGCGGTCATACGTTTCACAAACTGTGCCTCGAATCTGTTAATGGGATTTGTTCGATGTGTATGCGAGTACCAATTTAGCCCTGCGTTATAATGTTGATGTTTATGATGATTGTTGTTAAAAGAACACTTGTACCAGATTATACAATATAGAAGACAAATAAGGCGATTGTCGGGTGATATGTGTTTGATAGTAGGTAATTAGATCGGGTTCGAGGATGCACTGGTCATTTTATGATTTCTTTTTTGGCTTTTTGATTAGCAGTTGGATTAAATCCAGAAGGAGCGAGCCGGGTCTCTTCAACGTTTACCGAATATCACTTGAACATAGAGGAAAGCTTCTTAGCAATTTCGAAGCCCATCACTGATTGTGAGTAAAAAATCCATTTGGATCATCCCGCTACGTCGAAGGGTATGTGGTGAGTCACTAAAACCTCCGCTGGCGTTCAACGTCCCACCACATTAAGAGGGGGCATGAACCTGGGGGAATCCCATTTTCATAACCGTCAGGTTTTCACTATCAAAGGTAAAGCTACTCAAAAACACTTATTTTAATTTGATGAAGTTTCAGCTACTCGAAAAGTCTGCTAGCCAGTTTTCCTGGAAGATATTTGTGGACTAGTTTTGAAAGATATGCCAGTTTCAAATGAAACTGTTGAGAGGTAGTATCAAGTGTAAATTTTAGACATGAAAAGTCTAAAAGATTTTCCAATCATAACCTAGACCTCAAAATATTCATCCTCAAGACATTTCAACTGATCTAAAATGATCTTAATATTGAATATTTATTAGAACATAAAATATCTTACAAAAATCAAATAACAGCATTTCCTAACTCACAATCAGAGACATCTCATGGTGTAAAACAAATAAAGTTATCTTTGATCATTACAAGGTGAAAGAATGTACAGAATTAATTAATCTACAGCTTTAATAGTAACGAATCTAGATATAAAGAACACCAATACAATTGTTGTCAGTACAAAGCAAATGACAGTCATGTAAAAGGTCTCCTCAGTAAAGACATCAGTAAATGCTGGTATTTGATTGTAAATGGTCTCTATCAACTTGAGCTGGTAGTTCTTGTTATTTGTCTTTAATCCCATCGTGCTTATTTCTTCTTTAGCTTCTTCTTCTCTAATTTAGCTGTTTGAGTGGACGTGGACACTTCCTCTGGTTTCACCTGACTGCTGATGTGCTTATTGAATGATTGCAGTATCTCCAGGACACTCAAGTTATTAACTTTGAACTTGATCACGCTTAAAACGATGAAGAAGATGAGCTAATTCAAAGTTTTATACTGTAAGTTGTACATTACCTTGTATCAATTAGTTGCACTTTGATTTCTGGCTCGGAACGATCGCACACCACGCTGGGTTTGATCAAGCAGTTCGCGTTGGTGTTGAGTATGCTCGGCGCGTTGATGTAGTACAAGAAGTCTCTGGAAAAGTCGTCGGAGATTTGTTTAGGTTGGGAATGCTTGTCGGGCTAGTGACGCGATTGATCGCGATCGATATTTCAGGAGTGTCGGGAGTGGACGGGACGTTCGGAGCAGGCGCGTGCGCTCGTTTTACTCGTGTATTAATAGACACGAGTTGCCGCCGTTGCCGCCGCCGCCCGCCACACGGTTATGCTTATGTTATGAGGAAAACAATGATTTTATAACAAGTAAATCAAGGAGAAAAGAGTTACAAGTAGATAGTAACTAAAATGATGAAAGATTTCAAGCAATTGTTGGGATTTTGTTATTTTACGGTAGTTTATTAACAATTTTTGATATATCTCAAGTTTAATTATTTACAAATATATGTAACTAATATATATTATATATATATTGGTTTAGGTATAATATTGACTTTAATTTAATTTTAATATAATAATGTTATATTAAAAAACGTACGAGATTTCTAGTTTTAAAATGTTTAAAATTGTGTTCAATAATTCACTGGCAATTCCCAATGAATTGCATGCAAAAAATCGTTTCAGATACGTTTCCAAAAAGGAATTAATTAAACATTTAGGAAAATATTAATTTAGAATATGATAGAGGTTATGTTTACCTTGCAGTTACGGCCTTTTGATGAAACGGATCGAAAGTGACTTGAATTCTCTTCACCGGCTTGAGATTAATCAATTTCATTTGTTTGGCGATCGCGGAACCAAGCCCGGCCGAACGGCTAAACGTACCACTGTAATAAATCGACATTGTTGTCTTCGATCTCTTTAATCAACCACGCACAACTCGCACGCCGCGTCGCACAGCTGAGAATAGATTCAGGACCGGCTGAATAGAAATTTCACTCTTTTTTATATTAACCATATAATTGCAGCTGGTAGAAAGGGAGATTATGTTGTTGACGGAAAGCACACAAACCAGAATAACCTCTATTAATTCCACGCGGTCTATGCGTATTTTCTGAGTTATCGAATATTTAATCCCTCTTAATTTACATATTTACATGTTAGTATACATGTAAGAAACATTAAATATTATATACAGATTGGAATTATTTACTAATCACTTTCTTTGTGTTGGATTAAAATGAGTGAATATTATAATAAAGTATTAGCTGGCATTGTGGATCTAGCTAATAGGTATTCTGCAAAAATAAGATTGATTGATAACAAGGACCCTTTCAGTTTCTCAAGGGATGAACTGGAATGTAGCCTAGAAGTCTTTGAATAGCTGGTTATTACCCACAGCTTTTACACAAATGTTACAATGAAAGCATACAAGTTTGGATTCATACAAATATGATGACGCAGACACATTAGGTCCATTCGTAAGGACACGGCCTTGACAAGGACGCGCGCACTAGCCTCCCTACTGCCGGGGTGTGGCTGTAAAACAGGTTGTAAGCTGCACAGACGCATTAGGTCCGTTCGTAAGGACGC
>JARRAA010019886.1:0-91341 GCA_030557295.1 Ecitodaemon sp. MM-2014 | reverse complement strand
GAAACCAATCAAACCAGGCGCTTTCTATAATAACAATTGTGTTCATTAATAAAATCACACAGAGAGATCCGAGTGCAGGGAGCGTTATGATTGGCTGCATTTAAAGGATTTAAAGGATTTAAAGTGTATAAGCGTATAAACACTAATGCGTCAGCGCAGCTTAAAACCTTGTTACAGCCATAACCCGGCATTAAGGAGGCTGGTGCGCGCGTCCTTGTCAAGGCCGTGTCCTTACGAACGGGCCTAATGCGTCTGCGCAGGTTACAACCTGTTTTACAGACTTAACCCGGCATGCGAAACTATCTCCATTCGAACACATATTATAGCCGAGTCTGCAACAAATGTATTGTGAGGTTGAAAAAATGGAAAATTTTGGGAGCCATTTTACCTACTTTTGGTAGAAATTGATACCGGCTAAATTAGAAAGATAGATATATTAATTCTCTGCGATATGGCGTTGCATCATTAAGATTGGCCGGAAAGAACGTGAGAAACAGGGCGAAAACTAAAATAAAAACATGCGGAAACATGCGTTATACCTATTGCAATAATAAATTAAGATCTGGAATTCAAGTGCAAAATTAATTATTACCGCGCTTGCTTTGTGCCAGACCATGCACTTTCGATAGATTTATTTTTAAACTTCTATTTATACCAACGCGTAGACACCAATAGGCTGCAGACGGCATGTGAGGATAGTACGGAAACGTCTATCACAATAACCTATTCGAATTCACATGGTTACATGGTTACCATAAACTTTAATTATTTAAGTTAATAATTTGCCCAGCGCCAAAATGGAACAGTTATTTAATGTGTCAGCTAACAAGACTTTGGGGAGGTAAATATCACAACTTTTGTATATATTCTCCTTGGCATCAGTATTTTTTAGGTACCTAACAGCCAAACGCGATATTAAACCTGGGGAGATAATCATTAAGGAAATGCCTAAACTGCTTGGCAGCCAGATCGCAGCTTTCCCAATTTGCTTCAAATGTGCTACGAGATTGTATACGCGCACGCCGCCCCCGTGTGGCGAATGCGGGCTGGCTCCGACATGCGGCCAATGCTCTGGCACCCTCCACAAGCAGGAATGCAATTATATGAAAGAGATAAGAGGGAACAACGGTTTGACGTTACGCTTCCTCTGCGAGAATCCTCAAATTTCATTGCCTTTGCGTTGTTTTCTCATGAAATTTTACGATCCGTTGGCATGGCATGAATTTCTGAAGCTGGAGTCGCACCTAAAGGAACGGCGGGGTACCTACATATATAACTTGCATAAGTTTCAAGTGGACAAGCCCCTAAGGGAAGCGAAAATTATGCCCGATCTAAATTTGGACGACGAAAAAGATAAGGAGACGTTTCCAACCATCTGTGGGATTCTAGACGTGAATACATTCGAGGTACGGCCGAATCAGCAATTTATCGGTCCGGAGGATTGTCTGAGAGGTCTGTATATGAAACCAGCTTTAATGGCTCATGATTGTTTAAGCAATACGCATCTTAGTGTTGACGACAATTTTCTCATGACAATTCGCGCGTCTCTGGCGATCAAAACGGGCGAAATGATCACTTTTAATTACACGAACAGTTTGCAGGTATGCCACGCTAAATAAGCAGTCCTTCAGAAGCGATATAGTAAAACTGTTTGTTACAGGGTAATGCGGAAAGGCAGAAGCATCTCCAAGAGGGAAAGTATTTTACTTGTTCCTGCAAGCGGTGCTTGGATCCCACGGAATTGAGCACCGGAATGAGCACACTGATTTGCACAAAATGTAAAAATGCCACCGTCACTCGAAAGCAGGATCAATGGACGTGTCCGGATTGCCAAAAAACCTATGCCAGCGCGATGATATCCACGACGTTGGCGTTAGCGAAAGAAAAAACGCAGCGCGTTCTCGAGACTGGCACTCTCCGAGATGCGATGCAGTTGGTAAACACGCTGCAGAGAACGTTGCACGCGCAGCATGGTCTGATAATTGAAATAAAACAAAAGATAATCACGCTTTTGACCCAACAACAAGACATACCTTCCACCCTGCAGAAGATTGCTTTGTGCGCCGAGTTGCTGGAAGTGTTAAAGGTCCTGGAACCAGGAATATCCCGCCACCAAGGTAACACTTATTGTTCGTTTACTAAACCACATACATCTGTACTTACTGGTTACTATGTTTTTGTTTATTAGGCATCGCCCAGTATGAACTCCACAATGCGCAAATCCTCCTCGGCAAACTTCAGTACAACTCGTCGCAAATCACGCTAGACAATTATTTGCAAGTTTTAAAAGACGCCGAAACCGTTCTGAGGGAAGCTATCGGACACCTCATCTACGAGCCGAAGTGCGCGCCCGAAGGAAGACTCGCGCAAAGGGCGCTCACCGACTTGCAAGTTTTGCGTGCAACCATCAAAGACGTGGGAGCTAAAATTCAGAGAAAGGCCAAGAAACACAAGTAAACAAATATCTTTACTAAACCACTTCGCAAGTAAAATGAACTTCCCAAACAACACCGCTTTGCGTTAGTTCTAGACATTAAACATATGTTCACAATATAAAAGTTAGATGATATTCGGTTGCCTCTTCGTGTGGTTTGGGTTCGCATCTCTCGAATTCGTATCTTTTTACATGTTGTGTAATAAATTACTTACGAGTTAATATTCACTTTAATTACATCTTTAGCTATCGGCTGTTGCGTCCTAACTCGCCTTTCGCTGCTGACAGCTCACATTTAGTCTTCGTTTGGTCTGATTAGAACCTATACTGGTATTTAGTTGCGTCGAGTCGCAATTTTGTCTTTAAGAAAAACTATATCTACCTATCACATTCATGGAATACCCAAGGTTACTACTACCCTACATGAAAATACATGTGTATAACATCATCCCTACACCACAAGTTGATTCAGTCGATTTAAAGCCCGATAGTCGACTTAGAATTTACTGTTTGAGAGGCCTTTGGGTACGATTTATTCGTGCGAGCGTCGCAAGTAAGTCTTTCAATCTTGGCAATTCTTTTACAAATGCTTCTGCGAATGGATGATCTTGCCCCGCGTCGGGGGCTTTCTACTTCGCTGTAAACCATAACGACCGTAACAAAATTGCAAAACCCAGTACCCAGCGCACGTGAAAACTAACGCTAATACATGTGTCATCACATCAAAAACAGAAAACTAAACATCGTCTCACACGGTAGCAGCAACACAATTAACAATTATTCCCACTACTAGGCATCATTTGCTTCCGCCCTGCTTCCCGGCCACTCAAAACACTCCAAATCAAAATGTCTACCACAAACGTACATCACAAAAGTTATCGTACAGAGGACACGAACAGAATAAACTATAAAATATAAAACAATAATAAACTCTTACAAAATAAACGTAGGACTCTCCATAAACGTAGTAGTACAAGGAAGAAAAACTGGAAGAACGATAGGAATCATATTCGGAAGTAAACGAGTTAACGATGACGTCGGAAATTAGTGCTGGATGAAAACGAATTCCGAAATACGGTATTTAACAGACGCTGCTTTCCCTTATAGTAGTGTAGGCTTAGCCACTAAGAATCACATTAAATATACTCATGTCATTCGGATGTGTTAATGCTTCGTTAGTATCTGTATTTCTTTCACCATCGGTTGAATCTTTGCACTTCATATTTGGTATCGTTTCGTTCAGAGGGGGTAGGCGTGTACTTACTGTGGCAGGCGGGGGTCCATGCCCGGTACCAAAATGTCTTCCATGTTCGGTAACAATAGCACCTTCTGCAATAAAGAGAGCAACATTGTTATCGCATCCCGGCAGAGAATGTCGAGGACATACCAGAAACTCTTTGTAGACGCGCTTCTCGATCCAGCTGCTCACTTTGTTAAAGTTCCAATTCTTCTCCCCGACCACCGGGTGCGCCGTCAAGTGAAGCTTTGGCATCGGCGCGGCGCGGAAGCCGAACCAAATTCGGTCCGAAGGCGGCGGCGGGACATTCACGACCAGGCAGCCCTTCAGCGCCTTGAGTTCGAGCTTCAATCCGACGTCGGTGTTGGACACGCCTTCGATCGCTTTCTTGATGTACTTGTTTTCGGTGGCGCGTTGGAAGAAGCGCGACTCGGCGAAACGATCTACCATATTCATTAGTCGCTTGTTCTGCTTGCTCGTCCCGCCGAGCCCTGGCACCGGATACCCCGACTCGTCGAGTGGGGTGTGCGCGGCGCTCCGACACCTCTCCTCGTCGGAGGAACTCTCGGCCGTGTCTTCGACGTCGGAATGATAGATCGCAGACTTGCCCGCAACGGCCGTGGGCGACTCTGTGCCGATCCGATGAGACTCGCCTTGCTGCTTGAGCTTGAGCAAGTTCAGCTTGGTGAGCACCATGATAATGACGGATCCTTCGTAGCTCAGATCGAAGTCAACCCAAAGCCCCCAATCGTCGAGATAGGGCTTGCCAATCTTGCACACTTTCGGCGCGAAATTGCCAAACGTGAGTTCGGTCATTCGAAGAGATTCGATGAAGATTGGGAGCTTAATAGCGGCGAGTTTGCGAGCGATGCGGTCTTGGATCAACTTGATCACGTGCTCGCTCTGATGGAAGTCGAACACCATGCGGTAGATCATCGCGTTGAGCCATTGCATGTCCAGATTGGGCGACGTCGACGTGCAATCTTCGATCTCCATCGATTGTCGCGACCTCCTGCCGCGCAGAGAGGAGTCGGACGTCCTCAGCGAGGACGAATTGTGATAGTACGTCATGAACGTGCTGTATGTGCCGCCGGACTCAATCGGCGTCAAAATAGGAGACATGATTTTTAAGTACTTTGCGTAATAGTTGACGTCGTTTTTGACGATGTCCTCGGCGGAGTCCTGGCCGTCGGCGCTGCCGAGCCGGTGCGTGGCGCGCTTGAAGCGGCGATACCAATGTTCCTTCTCGCGATCGGTCCGGGCAAATATGTAAATACACGTCCTGTCGACCGGGTCGTGAAGAAACGCGAGGTCCATCTGCGGATCGATGGTCTCTGGAATGTCGAAAAAGGACACCTCGTCCTCCTGCTGCTCGTCGTCGTTGTGCATGGAGAACTCGTCGGCGGAAGTTGTGGCGACGGGCTGTTGGGACTCTTCCTCCTCCTTGGAGGTTTCATTGAGGAGATTGTCATCGTGATCGGCGGCGGATTCCTCAATCAGTTTGCTAAATATTTGGGTGCCGGTCGAAGACGCCTCGGACGCAACGGTCGAAGAACCTTTGCTGGACGCCACCTCTTTGGCGAGATCTGCTTCCGGCGACGGCCGCTTCTCCTTCACCGGATTGTCGTAGCACAGTTGGTCTTTGTTCAGCACCACGCAGATCGGATACTTTTTGCTCCAGTGGCGGATCTTGGTCAGGCCCAGGGGCAGCAGGACGATCTCTGCTCCTAGCAGATTGTAAATTCGATGTCTCGTGAAGTGCATCTTGTGCTCGGTCTCGTTGTACGTGGCCCTCTTTGGGATCTTCCCCTTGGCGTTGCTGATTTTGAGGAGGTTGCCTTGGAGTCGGAGGTAAACGCTTTGCGTTTGCGATATGTGATAGGTGTAGGGGTCGTACACGTCGGGATATTCGTTCACCCATCCCTGATACTTTAGCGTCGGGCGTTCCTCTTTGGCCGCTTTGATTTCGACGAACTCTTCCTGTTTCAAGTCCTCCGCTCGCTTCGGCTGGCCGTCGCTGCGATTATTATTCACCTCCGGATGGGGGGATCCCAGTTCGTTCAGCTTGAAGTACACGTAGCCGGCAGTGTACATCAATATGCTGCCGGTGACGAAACCGCTCATGTAGGTGCTCAATGGCAGGAGCATGTACGCGATGAGAGTGACGAGCAAGTAGCAGTAAACGCGATTGCGGTACAGAGACTGCCACGTTGTTTCTGGCTCGGGCGGCGGCCGCATGTCCACGAACCCGATTGGGCTGAATATCGTTGCCTCCTCGGTGGCGTTTTCGTTAAAGTAACCCCTGCGAATGTCGGAGCCGTCGATTTGAGTGATATTGATGCTGTCGGCGTCCACGACAATGTTATCTATATATGACACGAGAGAATAGTCAAACCACAGAACGACGACAACAGTCTGCAGCAAATACCTATTTGTGCTAATACATCCACCCCACTCTCAACGTCCGAATTGTCTATCTCGATGCCCATATTGATGTTCTGCAAATCCTCGAGGAAGCCCGCTGTGGTCGTCTTGTTCTCTTTCTTGCCATCCTTGGTGTGAACGGTGACGTTGCGCTTCTGTTTGTGGCCCTGCTTGAGGCTGCTCTTTGTGCCGGAGGCCGCGTCCCTCTCGTCCTTTTTATCGGACAAGGACGTCGTGCCTTCGTCGTCGCTGGACATCTCTACGCCTTTGACACAAACATGATTACCACCCACGCGAAGCGACCGAGCCAACGGTATGACGATTACCTTCTGTGGTCGACACGATGCCGCATGTTCTTGAGATGCTGCTCTCGCTCAGCTCCTCTGAATCAGACAAGCTGGAGCAGTCCTTTTCCTTGCTGCCTTCTTTCACTTCCCGGCCGCCTTCCTTAGCATCCTTGGCGCAGACCTCCTTGCATTCCTTGCCTTCCCTGACGCCTTCCCGAATCTGCCTCGTGGATCGCTTCGGAGAGACGCCGTCGCCTTCGGTGGTTCGCGTCTTGTATTCCGTGATCTTTCCTTCGACGCTCTTCGTGATTTTGCCCTGAAATTCGCGCTTCGCATTAGCGACGGGAAGCGCATGATAAGGGCCGATCGCGCGATTACCTTAATGTCGCTGAAAAAGCGCCAGGGATCCGACGGCGGCGACAAATCGACGGTGGAGACGTCCACGCTCGTGGATCGCTTGCCTAGCTTGTTGGACTTGTAGGGGCTGGTTTCCACGTCGCTGGCGGCTGGAAAATGTTTGAGCATCTTCAGCAAGCGGCGCATGATATCCGCGGACATTAATCGTAATTTTGGGGAGGCCCTCCCGACTGGGACGGGGCGTTGATCGAAACGAATGCAAGCTTTGACGGCGCGTCAACGCGAACACGTGACGGTGCCCAATGCACACTTGGATAACAAAAAAAAAACACGCGCTCACCTTTGGCCGGGACGTCAATGGACAGCTCGTCGTGGTCCTCGTCCGTGGCGTACAGCTCCTCGATTTCCTCCGCCGTCGCATTGAAACGAAAGCTCGGCACCGACGAATTGATCGGTTTACCTACAGTCACGCAAAGTTCAGTTACCACAAGCCGAACGACACCCGAATCGCAAAGAAAACAATGACATTCCACTTCTTACACACCGAAAATAACCGTCTAATATTACTTTCGAACAAACCAGCAACCTCTACGCAAAGACCACACCATCAATTACCTTTCAGCATGCTGAGGGTGATTTTAGGCTTTTTATACCCCTCCATTCCGATAGGACTTAGCTTAGTTTAGTTTAGCGATATTCAATGGTTGTTAGCGTATGTTAGTGGCTGATAGGGAATGCAAGATTAATCTGAAAGTCGGAACAAATGCGAGGAGTTACAATTGATCAGCAACACGAGCCGCGCGAGCAGAGCGACATTGCCCATTGAGCATAGGAAATAATAAGCAGAAAAATGCGGCGCAGTCGAATGGAAAAACGAGAATGGCGACGGATGAGTAACGTAATTGCAGCAAACATCAATTGAACATTGATTCATAATGATCCGTCGCCATCGCACACACGCGATGTTGCACTATTACATCATGTGGAGCAGGCAAAATGGGATATTTGTGCGAAACATATTTTGCGAATATTGAAAATGCTGGGGGAAATTGATTCAGAACGTTTCCAACGCACGTGTCTACAAGAAACTCTTCAATTCGCATCGCCGTGGTCGACGATCGATTACGGTTTCGTGTAAACAGTTAGAGTGAAAGCTTAGGTTCCAAATGTCCAGTCCAAGACATTTAAGAAATCGATAGTTACCATCGAGCGCGGGCTCGTCATTTGAATCGACATGCGTGCGAAATGTTCGATTACATTTCCACAGGCACAAAACATGCTCTGTTGTTAGTTTAGACTAGAAACACTGATTGCGCCGGCCGTCATTAGTCGATGCATGTTGGTTCAAGATAAGAAAATAGTTGGACTGATTTGAAACGAGCAACCGACCCGTTGCAACGCGCAAATAATATTTCAAGCGAAGTGCGCGTAGAGCATGCATTATTTGCCTGGCCCCGGCGATGTTTGGCAAAATTGCGAGCGATGTTTTAGCGAACTGAAAGTGCAGGACGCGCGAAGATTTGGCGTGAGCGCAAACAATAACAACGCGGGAATGTACACAAACAGGTCGGGGCCGCGTTCGCGGCGAAGAACAAAGGAGATCAATCGCGGCCGCGGCTCGCCGACGTCCGCGGCAGGAGCGGCCGGCGCCGGCAGGAAACGCGATGCGCACGTACCTTTTCGGCTGTTATCATTCTGCGCCATAGCGCGGCTCCGCATCGCTGCTCAGCACCGTCGCTGACGTCGCTCGGCGTTCGCGGCCCACCTCTCACTGCGAGCGCCGCATGGCCGCCGGGGCCCTGCGCTGCGCTGCGATAACGTCGCCGTCGCCTTCCGCGTCACGTTATCGGCGCGCTCATTGTTTCGCGCCGCGCCTCAGGTTGCTCCTCGGCGTCTTATCGCCGGCGCGGATGACTCATGGCGCTCGCCGCGCGCGCTAAACCTTCGCTCGCTTCGACCGGAAAAACTCTTCGCGGTTGCGTCGTGACCGTCGCGACGAATGATCAGCTGCGTGCGGCTGATGACAATCAGCTGGAGGCCGCGTGGTGGGTGGAAGCGCGCTGGAAGCACTGCGAACGCTGGTGGAAGAGGAGCGCGGCGCGCGTGGACTCCCGCCGTGCGGCGCGATGGCGCTCCCTGCCGTCCGTTGAACCGAGCGAGACGGAGATACTCCTCGACGAGAAATCCGCTAGATGGCGCTGGGCGGTCGGATTCGAACTTAAATACCAGAAACTCAATATTGGAAATCATTCACAACGAACCAACCACTTTTTCATACAATTCCAAATTAATTCTGATCGATAGGTATCTATTAATAGAAGCGTAGTATGCGCACGTCATAACGCTCTGGATGACAGCTCCGACAACTCGTTGCACAGCTAACAATGCGCAATTAATGCTAATTATTTATGAAGAATCACCGCATCGCAGCGAATTGATTGCGATTCCGGGACGACGGACGGTTGTTTTTAATGCACCGCACGTGTGTGAAATTCCCCAACACTGATTAAGACGCCGACATCGATTTTTTTATTGTTTAAAGTTATAAACAATTATCTCCAACGAATTCGCTTTACAGGATAATCACTACAATCGCCAATCTATTATGCGCTTTTTATGCGCCCACAGAAACGAGCTACTTTTATCTTGCCGACGGAATATGACGCGTTAAACCTCCGCGGATTTCTTTGGACAAAGATCGCCGTTGATTGCGCAAAGTTCGCCGTCAATTAACGTTGTACTTTGTAGATTCCCGATTATGTCATAATAATTATTCGATTTGTTAAGTCGTGACTAGAGATTCTGCGCTTCGACCATTAGTCGCGACGCTTATATAAAGAGCCTCAAATCGCGCTGGATTCAGTTGCGCAATATGTTCGTGTTGTTGCTGGCGGCGGCCCTTGTGGGCGCAACCGCCTCTCTGACGTCTCCCCCCAGGGTGGTGTACATCATCGGCGAAGACGCGGCAGTCAACGAGCCCGTTGCCGCGGATGAAGTTAACTCCAATGTGATCCCGGGCGCGGATCGCGCTTACCCCCAATCTGCACCTCTCGTTTACTTTGTGCCCCAATATGAAGCGCGCGGACAGGTAATTGGCATAAAATCTCCGAAGCAACTTTGCAACTAAAGGCACTCTTGTAGAGGTTGCTCGGGGATTCCTGGGAAGACGCATCGGACGACGATAAGATAGAGAGAACCAAGCGTTCAGCGTACGCTGGATACGGCGCATACGGCGGCGGACACTCCGGAGGCGGCGGTGGCGGATTCGGCGGAGGATTCGGCGGCGGTTTTGGCGGCGGAGGCGGCGGCGGCTTCGGCGGAGGCAAAGGCGGCGGTTTCGGAGGTGGATTGGGCGACGGTGGCGGATTGGGCGGTGGGGGCCACGGTGGCGGTGGGCATGGCGGAGGAAGTCTCGGCGGCGGAGGTTTCGGAGGCGGCGGCCACGGCGGCGGCGGTTTCGGCGGAGGCAAAGGCGGCGGTTTCGGAGGTGGATTAGGCGACGGTGGCGGATTCGGCGGTGGGGGCCACGGCGGTGGTGGACATGGCGGCGGAAGTCACGGCGGCGGAGGATTCGGAGGCGGCGGCCACGGCGGCGGTGGTTTCGGCGGAGGCGGGCAGGGCGGAGGTGGGCACGGCGGCGGCGGCTTCGGCGGAGGCAAGGGCGGCGGTTTCGGAGGTGGATTAGGCGGAGGAGGCCATGGTGGAGGAGGTCACGGCGGCGGAGGGTTCGGAGGAGGCGGCCAGGGCGGCGGCCACACCGGCGGCGGAGGCTTCGGCGGAGGAGGTTGGGGCAACGGCGGCGGCGGCCACGGCGGCGGAGGCCACACCGGCGGCGGCGGCTTGGGCGGTGGAGGCTTCGGCGGCGGTAACAAAGGGGGCGGTGGAGGCAAGGGAGGTGCCTGGGCGCATTCGTCCAGCTCGGCCAGTGCAGGCAGCTAGTAAGTACACGCAAAACTCGAGAACACCTGAGAAACGTAACCACGAACTTTACTTTACAGCGGCAGGTGAACACCCCGGTCCAGGCTGACGGTACTGCCCCACGAAAACAACGAACAATACTTATACTTTAATGAATAAATGCAAAAACTATTAAACACACTTAACACTCAAAGAATTGTTTCTGCTCGTGTCATTTTAAATACAAAACGTATCTAGAAAAGGGAGGCATTTTTATTCTACTTTTTGTTTGTACAAGGTCGAGGTTTTCGTTTGGTGCAAATAACGCAAATGCTACCCAACCGGTTTGGACGAGTTCTGTTTTATTTCAGTCATCAGAAGTGTCTTAATCTAAAATTCAAAGAAGTATCACAATAGCTGCATTCAATCCGGCGTTATCGAACCATAAGTGCCACCATTATTAATGAAAATTTGAAAAACTCGAAGAAGACCCTCGTTCGCAATTCGCAAATGCATTGCTCCACTCGTGCATAAAAACTGACTGGTTCATCACGCGTCAAACTTATTCTCGATCAGATAGAACGAACCAAAACCGAATTACGTTAATTTTCGCAATTGCATCCCGCGCTCACCATCATCTTAGGAATATCCGGACCGTAATAAATCTTGCTGTTTTGCGAAATCGCATCGAACTTTCGTACCTCGACGTATTCCTTGGTGTACAGCTCTTTGTTAATTTCGATTTCGTGCTTTCGCTTGTAAAATTCCGCGTCCGCCTTGGCCTTCTCTTTGGCCAAATGAATCTCGTCCTCGATGGCGGCCATTCGCTGCAAGGACTCCTTCTCCATGACCTTCTGTTCGTACTCGATCTTGGCGACCTGCGCCTTTTTCTCCGCCTCGATGATCGCTTTGATCTTCTCGGTCTCCGCGTCCTTCTCCACCACCCGCTGGTGCTGCATCGATATCAACAGCTGCGTCTTCTCCGATTCCATCAGCTCGTAGTTCTTGCGAATCGCCTCCGGAATCTTCGGCTTTGTCACGCGCACCGCGTGTATCGTGAGGCCGGGCGCGACGCTCTGCAGGTCGCTCTGCAGCGCCGACTTGAGATTGTCGTCGATTTTGTCAAACAAGTCAATGTACACTTCGTGCAGGGAGTGAACGCTGCAGAATTGATTGAGCTCATGATGGATCTTGTTGTAGATCAATGTCTTGTCATATTCCCAAGTGAAATTCCTAATAATGTCATAAACTGGAACAGCAAACAATTAATTGCTTCTCATTTTTGTAGTAAAAAACCACCGCGTTCTTCTCCACTTAGGGAGAGAAGCATCTCTCTAAGAACCCACCTGCATCTTTTTTCAGAAAGTTGACCACTTCTATGCGATCAAAGTATATTATCACACCACTGCTTGTGCCGCAAGGCACATTTTTCACCTCATCCGTCTGCAGAGTGACTTGAATCGACTTGAACGATGTGAGGTGTGGTATCATGAGATGAAAGCCCGGCTCGCTAATGTACGGCAAAAGGGCGCCTCCCTGAATCAAGGCTTCTTATGGACCATGTTCCACGTCTTAAAAATATCTACTTACTCTGTAGTAGACGCCAACATGCCCCTCTTCAATCCGGTGCAGAGACGAGGCGACGATCACAGCCAAAACCACTGGCACGGAAATGAGCCTGGAATATCTGCTCACGAACTCGTCCTGAACGGCAGAACATGTTAGCGACTTGGAAACAGTGTGCATTTGTTAATTTACCATCGAATCTACCGGGGAAATTGATGAATTACGTATGCTTTCGATTCGAAAGACGGACTGCACGTTTGCGCGGTTAGATTGATTGTAAACAAAGTTTACGGGGTCGTCGGTGCGCAAATTGATTTCAGTAAATTATTCATAAAATTACAGGCAATGAACGCATCATTTCCTCGTGGGAATTACACGTGCGTTTCATCCTTTATCGATTTTAACATTATCAGCGCTGAATTTAAGTTTAAATAATTGATGCGAGTAATTTCATTTGCTTGTCCTGTATGAAGACGACCAAGCCCGGAAGGTGCTGCCACCTGTGGCGAAAAGCGGAACTACGTATTTAAAACCGAGAAATTTGAAAGTTCTAAATGATTTTTATCGCTTTTTATCGTAAGTGAGCGCATTGCACAACTTTGATCATCGATAATTTGCAATTGAATCTAAATTTTGGGGCAAATCTTTCAATTTTAGAATATGACTACCTTGGCATCAAATAAAAAAATATATATAAAAATCGGTGGAGTTGTTTTTGCGTTATTATATTCGGGTTTCTGGTGGTCCCGGTGCGGAAAGTCGAAAGGAACTCCACGAACGGTCCCGTTATACATGTGCAATAACGTAATAAATGTTTACACTTAAGATTTGAATTTTTATTCAACGAAAACGTCTGATCAAATTTTCTGCATCCACCAGGAAGGAAGATTGACGGTGCGTTTCCTCTTGCGCCGGCGTCATTGTAGAAGGTAAATTAATAAAACCATAAGAAGTTGGTGATAGAGAACGGCGGGTTACCCATGTCGGGGCCGTGGGCCCATCCAAGATAGATGACCAGCGGCAGGAATCCGACGTGGAAAGTCACCTTGATCACGTCGATCACGAAGCGGAGGCGGTCGGCGACTTTCTCCGAGAGAGACACCAGGCAAGTGTTGTGGTTGTACTGGCCTTCAGTGGCCTCCAGGTTGATGAGATGCTTGTAATTGTAGTTCTCGTGAAGCATCGATCGCATCAACGACGACTGCTCACCGAAGCCGGGCGCCATTACGGAGTACATCCTCGCAATTGCCTGGACCGAGCTCGATGCTGAGTGTGAGGACGAGATGATATTGTGATGCGCTCGCAACGACCACCGCAGTCGAATGATTGACGAGCCGTTACGATTCTGTCAATATCGATCGCCGGTTTTCTGTCTTTTGTTTCCGAAGCCGCCGTGATTCGGGCAACAGTCGCAATTTAATTAGACGCCTGCCAAGAGTCCTTCGAATATGTGCCAAGCTTAAATGGTTGATTTATTCGACGACGAATTAATTAAGTATGCAAACGCCTCGCGAATTGGCGTTGCCCACCATTGCGCGGATGATTAAATTGCGCTGTAAACACCGTTATGGATAGCAGTAATGGAATAATGCGTAAATTATCATTCGAATAATTCCCAGGATTAATTTGCGCGTTGCGCTAATTAAAATTTCGTTATCGCCGTTGAACTTTACGCGATAATGATATGTTGACGCATCCTCCGGGATCGGCGCGCTCGGGCGGGACGGCCGTGCGCCGTTTACTTTTATTCCCGCCGCTGTTTGATCAAAAAGGCTTGCCGCTCGCGCCACGCAACTATTTATTAAAAAATCATTCAGGGGAATTAAAACCCAACCCTTCGTGCGTCCGCGGTCCCTTGCGCCGGATGCTATATAAGAGAACGGCGAAAGTCGCCGCAATGTCAGAGGCGCGACGCGCTCGCGGCTTTGCGGCAAGTCACCGACGTTTGCCATGAAAGCGGAGAGCGCTTCCGGCGAAGACGAGGGCAAGCACCAGCGGGGGCTGGAAGAAGGAGTCACCTTTCCCATGCATCGGAAGAAGAAATCGAACAAGAAGCATCCCGGCTTCGCGAAGAATTTGGGGAACTATGTGACGGAATACACGGAGAGCACCAGCTTGCACGGGGTGCGATATCTCGGAGAGAAGCGGCGGAACATTTTCGAAAGGTGCGCCTCGATCGCGTGGGCCCCGAACGATTGTTGTATGGTTTGGTTCGGTTGTAGATTATGGTGGTTCATCGTCTTCGTGGTTTCGCTGTACTTGTGCTTGGATTTGATCGTGAAGACGTACAACAAGTGGGAGAGCAGCCCAGTGATCGTGAGTTTCGCGCAGAGCCCCACGCCCGTCTGGCAAATACCGTTCCCTGCGGTGACGATCTGCCCCGAGACGAAAACGCGTCAATCGGTTTTCAACTTCACGGACTACTATCACAGATACAATGCGAACAACCTCACCGAAGAAGAGTGCGTCGTTTATTGGAGAGTTGATTGCGCTTTTATGATGCCCCCTTTTTTGGTTTTAGAATGCAATTATACGAAAAGATTTCTCTCGTCTGCGACAACCACTTAATGACCGACGGTGCCAACACCACCGACTACAGTGCCATCGACTTCATTGACGCGGTAGCGCCGCCATTCGAGGACATTTTCTGGCTGTGCAGATGGACTAATCAGAATCAAACTTGCGAGACGATGTTCACCCCACTGTTGGGCGAAGAGGGCATATGCTACACCTTCAACATGCTGGACAGAGACGACATATACACCAACGTGGTCTACCACAACAAGGAATTTCTCCATCACCAGGAAGATCGACTGGGATGGACCCTAGAGAATGGGTACACCAGTTCGGCGGGGAAAGACACGTTTCCGCGGCGGGCCATGTCCGCGGGCCAGCAGGCCGGCATCTCGCTTCTGCTCCGAGCGTACGACTACGACTTCGATTACGTTTGCAAGGGTCCCGTCGAAGGTTTCAAGGTACGCCTGCCAGCAATGCTGGAGTTCGAAGAGCGCTAACTCGGACGTTGCAGATTCTGCTGCATCATCCCGGCGAGGTGCCGCGCGTGGGCACGCAGTACTTCCGCGCGCCGCTGAATCAGGAAATCATCGTCAACGTCAAGCCCGACATGATGACGACTTCGGACAGTCTTCGAAATTACGATCCGCATCGGCGACAATGCTACTTTTCCACCGAACGGGAACTGCGCTTCTACCAAAACTACACGCAGCAGAACTGCGACGTGGAATGCCTGACGAACTTCACGCTGAAGATGTGCGGATGCGTCGCGTATCACATGCCACGTAAGGCAGGTCTCTTAATTATCGAAAATTCTCTAGCGTTCTCGGTTCCCCAGATGACGAGGGTACGCCAATCTGCGCCAGCGCCAAGCAACCTTGCATGCAAGAGGCGAAAAGTAAGGAACAACACTCCGCACAACCTTTCGATCGTTTCGTCCACTGATCTCTGCTTGCAGACGAGCTACTCAGTAATCAAGTGACCAAAGGACTCCAGACACACAATACCAGCGAGGACTCGCAACGCGGAAACACCAATATCGAGTGCGATTGTCTGCCAGCCTGCACGTCCCTCTCCTACAACGCGGAGATATCGCAAGCCGATTTCAATTGGCCCAAGGTGTTTCAAGCATTCAAAGCCAACTTCTCCGAATTTCCCGGGTAAATCATCGTCACGTGGTCGTGCCACGCGCGGATCGACTTCAACGGATTCCTAACGGATTATTCCCCTTTCAGAATTCAAATGACTCGCCTGACGATATTTTTCAAAGAAATGCAGTTCATTACTTCCACCCGCAACGAGCTGTACGGTTTAACCGACTTCCTGGCCAATTGCGGAGGGCTGCTCGGCCTGTTCATCGGTTTCTCCTTCCTGTCAGCGGTGGAGACCTTCTACTTCCTGACCCTGCGCTTGTGGTGCAACTTGCGGCGCCACGGCAGATTCTACTGGAGCGGCGCGCCGACGTTGATCAATAACGACAATTACGATTACAACAAGTAAACAATCTCCGGCGTCGGGTGGTTTTACGTGCCACTCACGTCCATTGTTCGTGCGCCGAAACCGAGCGCGCCAAGCGTAATTTTAGATTTATACGACTCTGATATGTAACGCTAAGTAACCGACAACGGTTTTAATGCTTAAATGCGACGCCGACGTTTGCAATCCCGGCGTCGCTTGTCGGCGGAACGTTTCTACGGCTTCGATAAGAGACGCTTTCACTTTTATTTCTAGTGATACAAATTGAATTTGCATTCGGCGCACGATCGATGCTTCGTGCGCTCGGCAGCAATTTCTACGCAATTCGCAATTTATGTAACACATTTTCGGAACAAATACACGCAACGCATGCAATGATTCAACGTCGAATTAACGATTGTTCGTGTCAACAAACTTGTGGCCATGAATCAGCCACGATTTCACATAATTATGGTGCGTTAAAGTGTATCCCCGATTAGTCAACTCGGCCGATATCGAAATGTCATTCGGCTCGTCAGTGCACTCCAGCATGTAGGACTCTTTCTTTTTCGGCAAATCCATCGAAATTTCAGTGTCGCCTTGCATTGCCTACGATCCTCGCGCACTGTCCTTGTTGGCGCCTTCTGGCGACGGCCGAAATTCGCGTACGCGCGCGCTGCACCACGAAGGCGGGCCAGGCGGGCCGGCGCGATAAAATTTTCGCTCCCAACGTCCCCACGTCGAAACCGCGACAGCGCGTGCCGCCAGTCGCGCTCCGCACCTCGTGGCGAACGCTCCGAGTGCTCCGAGTTTCCAACGGCCGTAACGCGCGCGCGCACGGAGCGAACCTCCCGGCCCCGCAAGAAGTTGTTTACTCGAGCTTCGAACACGTGCCCGCCCGCATCTCTTGCAGCCGCGTCCGTCTGCTTCGGACGCGTCCTCTCGACGGCCGCCACACGCGCGCACGCACGCATCCTCGATCATTCGTCAGTCCGCCCCGAAATGTCTGGCAACTCCGAGCTGACTTCTGTGCTGCTGCGTCGGCAGGAGATCAACGACGCGCTGGACAGCGGCCAGAAAGTCACCGTCAAGTATCGCATCGTCAACGTGTACACGGAATTTTGCGAGTTTTCCCGGAAGGAGATCAAGCAGTACGAGACCACGTTCAAAAAGTAAGCGCCCTTTGACTTTTACGACTGGTGCGTGACTCTTCGCGCGCATCTCAATTTCCCCGGCGCGAGGGAACACGCTTGTTTCGGAATTCATCTACAATTATGATGAGCACAATGCGCGCGATAAGAATATTTGTACGAGATAAGCGTAGAAAGGATGCACTTTTGAAGGAAGTGTGGAAAATGCTTGTTGCCGCCACGGCGGAAACCGCCGCGTCGGTGATACAAAGCGCCTTATCTTCGTACGCATTAGCATTGCGTTTTGTCACCAAACCGGTTTCGTTTCGTCGCGGGTTTATTTTTAATTTCGTACACCCCTCGCGCGCGCACATGTCGCGCCACTGCGCTCCACGTGGTGCATATTTTATTCGTCGTGACGCGCGTTCTCGTCGAGGCGCGCAATCGAAAAAAAATGTGACCTTCAGAGCAGGCTGAACCCTTTTCGTGGCTCCCACGAGCGCGCGTACGTGCGCGACGCCCGTGGAGCGCCAAATATCGATTCGTCTTGACACTGACTGCGGAGCGCGGCTGGTATCTGGTTCACCCAGTGCTCCAATTCGGCGCCGAAGTTTTCGGATGCAAGTCCAACTGTTATCGTCATTATTCATGGACCGGACTGGACTTTTAATCCAGTTGGCCGCGCCGCATATCGTGCCGGGGTGCTCTACCTGCTCCTCCATGGGGTCGTGCCCGGTCAACGAGGGGCTGCTCTGCTTTGGCTATCGGGTTGCAGTCGGCCGACTTTCACCTTTCGCTGTTTATCCCGCCGCAACGCGCACGTATTCTCGGCGATAATATCGGCGAGAAGAGCTCGCGACACGCTCGAGCCACGCTGGATCTTCAAGGTCGCGCGACTGACAAATCAATACCAGAATGGTAGTCGCCGCTTCTCTGCATTCGCGCGCGAGACCAAACAGAGAATTGTTACTCATTGATTTTTCGAGAACAAACTGGCGCACGATCATGCATGGAACTCTCAGTTCTCGTCTTAATGCACGCGCATCTAGTCACATTTGCACCTTTGAGACGTAGCATTTTCGGCACGCGCTGCGCGCAATCCAAAACGGAATAGAGCATGGAATAAATGTTGTAAAAGGTCGCGGTCGCGCTCATGCATGCCGCGATGCGATGTTATTGCCGTTCGCCTTCATCCGTCCGGCCTGCGCGCATAAAGTGGCGCGCGCCGGCGATGGAAAAATGGGTTACCCTCGCTGCGCTCGCGTCCTTCTCGTCCTTTTACGTCGCTGGCGGCAACCTCCCTGCCGGCCTTATAGATTAATAATAAGCCTGTCCGAATTTGGGTCACTTTCCATCAAAGCGGACGTAAATAGCACGAAATTTTCAGCTCTTGGGAGGTGCCTGCACTGGCTCGCCCCCGAGCGACGGAGAACAATGCTTCGCCTGCGTTGGGCGCCCAGATACGCGCAATATAAATAACGTCACGTGCCGACACATGTGCGTCGCACGTGAAGAATACACAACTGGCCGAAGCGAAATGAACTCGGAGAATCCCGCCACAAGAGGTTCACTTATTTCTGGCCGACGCCCGAATTGTTTATTTACGCGATCCGCGCGCTCGTGTTATTCTTCGATTACGCATTCGCGCCGCGCCAACCAGAGCCAGCAACGCGTCGCAAGGCCCGGTATCAGTACGTGCGACCGCGCAGTGCCGTTCGGCGCCGATCGGCACTTGCGCCCAAGACGAAACCGCAGGCACGTTGTCAATCGCGGGAGCGAATCCGAGATATCGAGACCTGGGAACGCCAGGCGCGATGCGGTGCGATGAAATCGCCCAAAGTATCAAATTGCCTTTTGTTTTATTTATTTCTTGCGCCGCGACCTCACGTAGCGTAACCGCGCAAGCGTGGAAGAGCGCAGAATCGCTGGCGCTCGACATCTATAAATAAAGCGGCGCGCCTAATGTTTAGTGTTATTGATCTGCTTAAAACATCGCGCGCTCTCGCTGCGAGCAACAATCGCGGCGCGTCGCGGGAGAGGCGCTCGAAATGCGCGCGTTAATTAATTCTCGATTCTCGAACGAGCGCGAAAGAAACGCGCGCTCGCTCGCCGCTTCCTTCCGAGGCGCGACCGGAGCGAATGATTTCATCCTCGCTAATTAAGAATGCTCCGGAATTTATTTCCTGGGAGACAGGCACTTTGCGTAATCGCCAAAGGCAAGCATTTAGCAACAACAATAGCCTCCGGAGGCGAGAAAGAAATATTAATCCGTTCGTATGATTTCGGTGAGAAATTAAATGTTTGGGAACGCGACCGGTGTGAAAAGCGAAGTGGCTCGCAGACGCACGTGCAGATGCCGACGCCAAGACGGAAAGGAATTGCCCGAAGTTGTCACTCCATTGTTTACTATGCTCGCGGATAGCGTTGCCTGCCGCTTACGGCGACAACCGCGATAAAACCGAAAACGGACACTTCGAGCATTTCGAAAGCGAATTCCTGCCCGAACGAAAACCGATGATTTACTGCACATTTCCAAGGCACGCGCCCAAGTGCCTCGATTGCTAATTAAGCTCGCAGGAGTCGCCGACGCAGGCGGCGCGAAAAGAAAGTTCTCGGGAGCCGAATGCCGTCCGCCGGCGGTTCAATTCGATTTCGCATTACGCTAATTAATCTCCGCTCGCTTCTGATCACCTGCCTCATCGTCGCCTACGCACGCTAATTCGCCATTGTGCCGCCGACAACATAACAACACGCCGCGGAATGGATTTACGCAAATCGTGGGATTCGCCGATCGCCTTGGTTGTCACAACCTCTTCGACTTCTGCGTCCGACTCATTTCGTTTCGAGGAATCGCCAGTGAATCACCGGTCGCTATCATTCTGGTTTTGTGTAATAGCAACTAACAGAAACGTTTCCTACGTCACGGCATTTGATAATTCGTAAATGTTTATAACCGGCGCGCGTCGTGTTTAGTCATTGAAATCGACCGCTAAATAAATTTGCACAACATTTAACGCCGATACGTTAAATAACGGCTTCCTGCTGGTGCGCGCAACGCCCGCAACGCGACTTTTTGTGGCGAACGTTACAAACCGCACGGTTTGTGACTCTAATTTCGGCTCCGCGCTCCTTCGGTCGCCGATCGGTGCTCGGTTTTCTCGAGTCGCTTGTTGCGGTACGCCAGTACAGTGTGCCTTATTATGCCTCATTATTCAATGACATGCGGATATTTAAATTAGTCGCGCATTAATGCCATTTAACTGGCGCATTGATTCGACGCTTTTCCTTTCGCCCGCGCGCGAGTGACTCACAAAAGCAAACGCGCCACGCACTCAATTCGTTCGCAGGCAGTCCATCAAACCAGTCGACGCAAAACGTCCGAGGGCGGGCGAATTCGCGCGTTTACGGCGCGCTTTTTTTCAACGCACTTCCGCTTTTCGGTCACGCAAGCGGGCCGCGCGAATTGTGCGGTAACTCGCGGCTCGACGAAATTGATTCAATTCACGAAAACTCGACGTCTCGGTGGCCTTTCGCGCAAGAGCATGAACGTGTGCCGTGCGAAGAAAATGTGCACTTTCCACCGCTTCCTCTTTCCCCAGCGCGAGCGCAGGCCTTGAAATCGCGATTGGGACTTTCATTGCTTGAGAAATTGAAACAATGGCGGCGAAACCGGCTAAACTTAAGCGTTTGACACGTGCATCGTCGTCGGTTAAATTTAACGTTTGTTCGGCCGGCGCTCGATCGATGCGACGATGCGGCGATTGATCGATCGCCGGCGCGGCTATCTTGGGACGTCGAGATGGAGGACGAGTGCGCGCGACGCAGAACCGGTGTAAAAGTTTCGACGAGACTTTCGCTGCCATTGTTTTTCACTTCGCGCGCGTCCGCGCCGATATTATTTGAATTTCAATTTCGCCAATTCCGCGCGCACCTCGTGCGCGAGTCTCGCTTGACTCGCAAATGCGCGAGCGATCGCGATGTTTATAAACAAATCGCGTTGCGGCGATGCGGGACGCGGTCGGATTGTGCAGACGCGACGTGGAATTGATTATTCTCGCGGCGAACGAAAGCCGATCTATGATGCAAGGCGTAATTTACATCATTTGAATGATCGCGGCGCGCGGACGAAGAAAACACGAGTGGAAATCGATTTAATTTGCGGCCGCACAATGCCAAAAGAAATGCATTCATTCGAAATGGAAAACGCGCAGCCACGCAATTGCATTTGCATAGATTAGTGTCATTATCAACACGTAGAGAAAACGCATTGAAAGCATTGAAGTTGAGCCGTTATCGAGCGGGAGCCGACCGATTGGCAGAGTTCAAGCTGTCCCTGACCTAATGCAACGAGAAAATAATGATTGCGGCGATTCGTGCGTGCAAAAGCGCGCATCGGTGATACACGGCGGATAAAAGCTTCCGTTCCAAATAATCGCCGGCGAGTCGTTGCCTTGAGTTATCAACGCCGGCGCGCGGCACGACAAATCGACGCGACTCGAAACCCACCGCATTGATTGCCGCCGTTCAATTTAAAGCGACACAATGACACCGATTACCAACGCGCGTTCGCGTCGCGTCGTTAAACGCACCGCGAATGAATGTTAATTTTATCAGCGCAGTGCGCGACTCGTGCCCGCGTGTAATCTAGAAGGAGCGCGTGGCGCAAACAATCAATTAATAATCGCCGGGCGCCAATGGGACTGGATTGATGTTGTCGACTTCTCCTCGAGCCGTTTTAACTTATCAGAATCGTTCATATTTCCGAGGCTCCTTTCCGAGGAGCCGCCGCGCGATGACGAACATTTGCATGCTAGGAAGTAAAGCTGATATGCGCTAATTATGCGCCGCTCAAGGCCTGTTTGTCTTAAACGTATGCGATGACGACGGACAATAAACCCCATTATTAACAATCCAAATCGTCGCGCGCGTCATGCAACCGCTCGACAGCCAACCGCGACTCCTGTTTCGCGCCATGACATCCACATCGAACTCATTATCGCGCCGGCGGTTATGAATATTTAAATTGGATCTCAGCATGTGACAATGCGACAAGTTCGCGCTTATCGTCGGGCATTCTTTAACGATAAGCGCCGAACGCGCCGCGGCGCATGCACATTTCGATAACGTGCGTTATTATGCCCCCCGCTCAACTTGCCTTTATTGCCGCAGATTCAACACGAATAACGATAATTACTTGAGCCTGGAGGAGCTCAAGCGGATGATGGAGGACCTCGGCGCTCCGCAGACGCATCTCGGACTCAAGGCGATGATAAACGAGGTGGACGAGGACGGCGACGGCCGCTTGAGCTTCAGAGAGTTCCTCCTCGTCTATCGCAAGGCCCGAGCGGGCGAACTGGACGCCGACTCGGGTTTGGGACAATTGGCCAAGCTCACCGAGGTGGACGTGGACAAAGTCGGGGTCAACGGCGCCAAGGAGTTCTTCGAAGCCAAAGTAACGCGACGCCTTCAGTTACGTCGACGGATTACACAAACTAAACGCGAATGGATTGTTTTAGATAAACGAGCTGTCGAAGGGGAGCAAGTTCGAGAGCGAAATCCGCGAGGAGCAAGAGGAGCGCAAGCGCATGGAGGAGGAGAAGGCCATCCGGAGACAGCAGTTCCTCGAAAGATCGCGCATCTTCCAGTGAACACTCCTGCGCGCGAGCGACTCACGAACAAAGCGACTGCAGCGAGTATTATAGGTCGACATATCATGGCTTTGACTTTTAGCATTTCTCTTTTGCCATTTTTTTCTTCTTTCTGTCATTTCGACTAGGACCTTAAGCGAATGAATATATCCGACTGCGAAGAACGCAATTATTACGATTAGGATTTGTATTGACGACGAACGTTATACGTAGTGTATTGTCGTAAGTTTTTGAAACGCTCGTTCTAAGCGGTGGGACCTTCGGTTCCCGATTGTACAAGATTCACCTTTGTTGTAAGATAATTTCGATAGTCTTAAGAAGCTTTCAATGAATGTTCGCCGTGCTGCGTGGCGCAATCTCGACGTCGCACGGTCATAATGTGATAAGTGTATAAAATGTGTATTTTAATATTAACGTTAGACGATCGACGGATGTTTCGTCGAAAGATATTTTAGTCAGTATATTTAGTCAACTTATCGTTCCAGCAGTGACGCGTTGTTACAAAATTTAATAAATGTGTACAAGAATGATGTTAATCCGTCGCTTCCCGAATTCATTTCGTCCAAATTATTGATAATTTATTTAAAATCCAGGTTTGCTCTCAAATTATCAATGATAACTCTGAATATGTAAACTTTTTTGGAGCAAAATCAGCTGGTCTAGATGAAAGAATAATTGATGACAATTCCGAATATTTAAGCTCTTTGAGTAAAGCAATGGTTGCAGAGTCGATTTCCACAAGACAAATACAAAAGTCCCACCTAAAATGACTGCAAAAGGTTACATCAACATTCAAAAAATCGTGAATTTTCGAGTTTTCGAGTAGTTCCGCAGCAACAATTGGATGAGATTTTGTTTTTATTTGTCTTTAAAAGTCCAATTGTCAGTCAGCGAACAGTGTTTTACGCAATTTTCAAAATTATAAAGGCAAATCGAAGGAGGCCTTCACACTTTCGTAAATTTTTGGTGACGAAACCTTAAGTTATGAATATCACATTACACTTTTAAAATAATGCTAGCTAGCTAGGTATGTGTGTTATAAACATGCATGACTTGATTACATGAGACATGATATCGAGGATATAAGCGACCACGTCGATATTTCTTCTATAATACAAATTTGTATAATAATTTAGTTGTGATGCGGGTCCGGATATATTAAATGGGCAGCGTTTGACTCACGGATCTGCTGAAGATCTTGCCGAAAAACGACAGACCAGTCGCCCCACCTGGAATGTTCGCTATGACTGTCCACAGCAGTGAAATCACTTGTCCGACAGCGAAGAGCACTGTCAGCGGTGTGCTTTGCAGGTGCATCGCACAGTACAGCGTGGCGAATAACGTCGTGCCGTAGGATATGGACAGAAGGACGCGTTCACGTGAAAACATGTACTTCAAATAGGCCACTGGACCCCAGAGGAAGGACAAACTGAAAGCAACATTCGTTTCGTTGCCACTTCTTCAGTATTCACCAGCATGCTGAATCTTACCTCAGGATGACGAAGAAACTCCCCAGGGTGAACAGCAATGAAAATTTGCGTGCTTTGAAGAGTAATACTGGAATGTACATCAACGATAGGGAGAAACACAGAATGCCCATGCAGAGACAAAAACCAAACCCCACAATTTTCTGCATTCGACTCTACGAAAAATCAACGTTCAATGTTACCACTCGCGGGCGTTTATTAGACGGATATTAATGGACGTTACCAGCGTCGGACAGCACCCCTCGCAGCAGCCCTTCTTCGTTTGTTGGAACCAAGTTTCATCTTCTTCGGGATGTGGGGCCCCATTGAACCAAGTCGGCTTCTTTATGTTCGGCAACGTGAGCTTGAACGACTTCTTCTGGTCGCTCTGGAGGAGCAGGTACTCGTCTAAGTCTTTCTTGAGGTCCATGGCGCGAATGATTTGCGTTAAAACGTTGAATGTTTATAATTTTCCACGTAACGTTGACTTATACCGAACTCATCGCGGTTACAATACGAGCGCCGTGAACAAACGCCGATAGGTGTCGCCCCAAGCTGGTTTTTGATCGACAAATGATTTTGAAATTAATTTGAATTTAATCAACTTATAGTTAATCCAATTTTCTGAATTGACTCTTAAATGGAAGCAATTGAATTAACAATATTTAATTTTACCACTAATTATGGTCGGTTTAATTGTTGCACATTATTTCTGAATAGTTTCTGATATTTGGAATTAACTTTAGTGCGTCGAATTGCCGCTAGATGGCGGGGCAATGCGCATTCACGTAAATTATTCGAATTATTAGAAAAAACTCGCGCCGTGTTTATGCTTAAACACCACAAACAAGTTTTTAAAGGTCAAATTAAGCGTAATTGCGCATTGTATTGTTTTTACGCGCGGCATAATTGCTCCGAGATGTCAGCGCAAGGTATATTTGCTGCATTCCGCATCGGCGTGGACTCGGAAGGCAAACAAATCGACGACTGTAAACATGGAAATCGAATTAAAAAAAAATTAGAACAATACATTTGCTTAAGTTCATTTTCCATGCGCCACCATTGTTTCCAATGTTTCCGCGGCACGCTCATGAAAGCGAGCGCGTTTTTCCTTGTTGCGCTTTTTTTGCGCGAATAACCAGTCGCAACTGCGCGTGCGCATAAATTTAACGCACGCAAATAAAAATGGCAAAAATCCGGAACGCACATATTGCGGCATGATGTCGGGCGCATTTGTATGAATAAATAACGCGAATGCCAGCGGCTCGTTTCCCTTTTAGTCGCGTATCGGCTCCGCGTATTTCACATATATGTAAATTGCGTCATTGCAATGCGCTTATTATTTAAAAACGCGATCTCTACAGGAGCGTGCGGCGGCGAGCGCGCGCTCGGGATTCGACGGGGCGACGGCGCGAACATTAAAGGACAACATTATTTAGCCGCATTGTCGAGCGCGAGATTGCAGCGCGCCGCCGCACGAATGGCAGCGCGCGAATGCGCCATTGCAGCATTTATTAATTGCAATACTGATTTATAGCGCGCCCGTCTGTATCGCGCGCGGAGAGGTGCCCACTTGCGGCCGGCGAGGTAGGCAGGATGGCTGGTCGAAAGTTATTTATCGACGTCTTCGCGCGCAAGGCGAAGCCGCGGAAGAGCGCGCCCGAAATAGCATCGCCGATCGATGCTCGGCGTGCGCGCGGCGCGCCGCGTTGGGGGTGGTCGCGGGTCCGGCGCGCGCGCCTCGCGCGAACACCCTGTGGGACGCGCCGCGCGAACAATGGGATAATTAACAACTTCATAGCGATCGCGGCGCGCATCCGCACGCACACGCGCGCGCGCGCGCGGCAGCGTTTAATCAGTTTGTGCGTCGGTAACAAGTGGTTGTAATAATGAGTTTCGTTCTTTCCCGCGCGCGCGTTGACTCCGCTCGGCGGCGCGCGCGCTCGTCGTTTTTTCGCGCTCGACCGCCGCGCGATTTTCCCAGATTCGCGAACCGCCGCGCGGAATTTAATCAGCGGACGGTCGGGAGAGATGCGCGAGAGCGATCGCGAACGAAAATGAGATTGAAAACAAGAGCGCCGAGAAAATCGGCGCGCACGTCGAAATAACTTAACTTAGGTTATTTAAGTCACTCTCGGCCGCGGCTTATAAATTAGTTAATTTACTTTTACTCGGGCGCAGCGTCCGCGCGGGCATCGTGATTAAACTCATGTAAATGATTAAGCGCGCGCGAGGCTCCGCGCCTCCTCGCTCCGCGCGGGTTATGCGCGCGATTAAAATTAAAAACTAAATGATAAATTCCATTACGCCTCGCCGGCCGGTAGTCGCGAGTCCGCGCTCGCGCGCCGGACGTAATTCAGCCGGGCCGGCGCAGACGCGATGTCTCAAAGGTACGCGCGCAGGGCACGGCCTCGTTTCGCTGCTCGCCTGCGCCGCGGCCGCGCCCGGCCGCCCGAGTAAGTGAATAACTGGGTAAAGGCGATCGAAGGCAGGGACAATGTCCGTGCCGCCGCGGCGCGCCGGCTCCGTCCGCGAGGGTCGCGAGGCGCGCCGCGCCGCAAATGAATGGTTCGCAATTATAAATAATCCCAATCCATCCACCTGTTGCGGCCGGCATCCGCGGCGGTCGTAAATTCGCTCGCGCCCGAGCCGCGTTGTTACGAAACAATCACGCGACTATGACACGCGTCGGACGTGTCGCAACCATCGGAAACCGTCAAACACGCTCAAATTTGTAGTCAGCTCAGCACGTTGATTTCCAAACGGCTCACTCACGCTCATCCATTTCTTTGCATCTCTGCATTTCTACATCCCATTTTAGCCCTCCATTCGCCGCCTACAAGCGAAATGGTGCGCGACGGGCCCGCTCCCAGGACGCAGGCGAAGCTCTCGCTCGAGACCAAGAAGATGCTAATGAGCAGCTCGTACCTGATTAACGAGCTGGATCGCCTGCATCGCGAGCAGCAGTCGATCCTCAAGAGACACGAAAAAGTGCGCCAGAGACTCAGGCAGTACAACAGGGAGAACGCGGACGAGGACGAGAAGGTGCGTCATTTTCGCGACGCGTCGGAATTTATTTCGGCCCGCGCCCGCTCGTAATTTAAATCTTTAATGAATGCAACATTCGGACCTCGCAGCATTCGCGAGTCCCGAAGTCTCCGCGTCCCGATGTTTATCTAAATTAATTTTCGGACGGCGCGCGTTCGTTTATTTATATTCTTAAATGCCTACGACTCCTTCGTTATCTGGCGTCATCGGGCCGCGGCGAGGCTCATATTTGGCGCGCAGGCGATGCGCCTCTCGGCTGATTGGACACGGGCCCGCTGCGGCGGTTTCAATTAATATCTGGCTGCGAATTTTCAGAACAATGCGCGCCACAGGTCGTGCCAGCCCTGCGCCTGCGACGGCGGCAGCGCGGAGTCCCGGCTGAGGCCGTCGTACATCCGGAGCACGTCGGTCAACATGCAAGTTGGTGTCGTTCCTTGATGGCTATCGCCGCGTGTTTATTTAACTCGGCGTCGCGCGCGTCGCTCGGCCGCGCCCGGGCGAAAATATGCAAATCGCCGGGCGGCGCGCGACGCGCGCGATGCGCAGCGTCCTCACGTCTGCTCGTTTCAAGGATCTGCACCTTCTGCTCTTCACGGACGGCGAGATCGACATTGACAAAGTCCTTTGCTTATATCTGCTGACCGCGCACAGCACGGAGACGCTGCGCATGCCGCCGAAAACGCAGAAGGTCGGGTTCAAGCCGCGCCAGATCTCCCCGCTGGAGAGATTGATCACGCGCTACAAATGCCGCAAAGACGTCTTCAGGGCGTTCAGGAATCTGCCGCTGTTTCTCTTGGGTACGTTGCCGCGAGCGGCGCGCGACGCCCGCCCGAAATTCACCGCGCTTTCCTTGCAGAGGTGCCCATCATACAGCCGAAGAAAGTCGTCAAGCGCGACCCCCGGCTGGACGGCAAGGTCATCGTCAACGTGAAGATCATGAAGATCATCCAGTCCGTGAAGACCGCCCTGCAAGTCACCAACCCCGAGCTGCTCAAGAAATTCCTCTACCTCGCCCACGACAGGTCGCGGATCGAGAACATCATGATGCAGCCCAAGATGGACGCGTTTTATAAATCGCTGCACGGGCAGAACATCATTTCCTGCTGCGAATCCTTCGAATTGGAGCCGCTGCGAGCGAAGGGCGTCCTATCCTTTCACATCGACGTCGAACCCCTGGAGGAGCTCGTTCACCTCATCCGCAACAACGTCCTGCTGGTGCCCAACAGCAAAACGTGGATGCAAGCCGGCGCGCCGGCTTCCTGCGGCGCGTCCTGCGCGGAGACCCTCGCCGAGTCGACGAAGTCGCCGAGCAACGAAGATCCGAAGGGCAAGCCCGAAGCGGGGCCCTCGATTTCCGGCATCAGCCGATCCGACTTCTCGCTGGACAGCGACAGCAGCCTGGACGACGACTCCACCACGAACACCATGTCCATCAAGGACTGCATTCTCTCCAAAGCCATTCCGCTGACGCAGAGCGAGCAGCACTTCTTCCTGAACATCGAGCAGTACACCGACGAGGAGATCGACAAGCGGGAGACGATGTTCAAGACGCAGCCCCGCATCATGAAGAACCTGCAGATGGGATTCTCCAGCATGAACGTCGCGGAGGACGCGCCGGATTTGACGTACGACCAAGACATGCCCCTCATGGAGCTGGCCCTGCTGCTAGAGTGAGTAACGTTTTCGAGCGCAACTTTCCGATTTGGACGAAAACCAATTTGGCCTGACCGACGGTCGGGCCAGACGCATGTCATTAGGAGCACGCCGAAGCGAAACAATCGAGTACTATGTGTAGTACATTATAAAAATGACGAAAAAGGCGAAATGACGCACGCCGAACACGTCCGCGCGGTCGTCGGTCGGCGTAATAGTTGGTAGTAAAATCACGCTTCGTAAAACAATGTTTCCACAATGTTTTCGTATGTAAAAATGGTCGCCCCCTCTTCGCCGCGCTCCGCGCCGTGTGCGCCGCATGCGTAATTCACAATTTTCTTTTTCCTCTCCGCGGCCGGCGCGGTAACTCATGCCCATTGTTAGTAATATGCGTACGGGGCCTGCTTTATTTTTCCTGCGCGTTCGACACCTTATTTAGCACCGCGCCGCATCGCATCTGCCTCGCTCCTGCCTTCATCCTGCGCCGAGGCGTCGCCCGGGCTCGCGCGCCGTTCGGAATGCGCGCATCGTCCGAGCCACGAAATTCATATTTATTCTCTGCGAAGTCAAAAAGTGAAGGAAGAGTCCGAGATCGAGTATCAGAACTACCTGGAGAACCTGCTGCCGGAGCAGAGCGAGTCCTATCCGCCGGAGCCGGCCGTGGCGTCCCTGCCGTGCCCGATGTACGACCACGGCGTGTACCGCGTGCGGCACACCATGTGCAAGGCGTGCATGAAGAAGTGGACCGAGCCCTTGCCCACGCCGAAGATCTCCAAGCTCAGGAAGATGAAAATGCCGCCGATCGGCGAGGCGTCCTACTACTCCTCGAAGAGCGCGCAGCGCATCTCGGCGCTCATCGATCGGCAAGTCCGCAAGTTCGAGATGGAAGAGGAGCACTACAAGATCTTCGGCCGGCCGCAGAAAGCCAAGCCGGCGCGAGGTAATTAATAGGCGATTAATCATCCGCGCATCGGGCGCGTTTCAATTCCGCGCGTCTTTTAGAGGCCGAGGACGATCACACCATCGAGATAATCGACCTCAACGAGATGGATTTGGCCAAGCTGCGGCAGGAGATCAGGGTTGCCGAGACGGCGAAGAAGCTGAAGCACTTCTTCGAGACGAATCCACCGCAAGCGCCGCGCCTGATGAGCAACGCCAAGTACTAGCGGCGGCCGACTGCGTTTCGGAACAATCCTTTCGCATTGCGCAATTACGCATGCTCGAATCGTGCGCGGCGCAGCGCCAATAAATAACTCGATTAGCGCGAAATAAAAAGTCAATAAGAGCTCGAGCGTCCTTGATGTTATTGCCCATAGGTGTCGACGCGAGACCTGTGCGCTACCGCGAAGCGTTTCGATCTCGGAATCGGCGCGCCGGCGTTTGTTTACGCGCACAGGGTGTTCGCGAGAATCGATCAGACGTCGACGGCGACGCCGCGTTCGGCCCGCGCCTTCGCAACGATCTCGTCCTCCCGGCGCGGCGACCGGCGGCGATATGAATTCCAGCGCGCCGTTAGCTAACGCGCGCGCGCACGAAGCGAACGAACACACCTGTCGCGCGGCGTCGCCGTTCCGCCGAATTGATCTACAATCGACGCGTTCGCCGGCGAGCGCGCGCCGCGAGTTGCGCTTTGCATGCGCGATGCGACGACGCCGCGCTCGCGGGCGCGGAAAAAACGCATCGCCAAGGTCTGCGGCGGCCGGCGCGCGAAGGAGAGCGGCGTCGCGCAGGCATTTAGCCATTTCAGCTATTCGGCTAGCCGGTGCGAGCGCCGAGACAGTGCGACGAGCGCGTCGCGGCGTGATCGCCGGTTGGCACTTTTCGGCGTAACGCGCGCGTGACCCGGTTTCGGATGCAGCGGGCAGGAGGCGTCGCGAAGAAGAAATTAAAGCGAAGACGACGCCGATCGATCGGCGCGCGCGTGCAGGCGAACTTTTACTCTTGAATCTGCGCGTCGGACGACGAACGAAATCAAATTAGAGGCGTCGGTCGGGACGACGACCGCGGCGCGTAATTTGCGCAACATTCGGCGGGCGAGATGAGCCGAGCGTAAATCCGACACTAAAGGCGCTCCATAAAGTCGGGGCCCCGAAATAAAAACGAAACTTCCATAAGCCCGAGACGCGTCGGACGAAATCGAAAGCGCGCGTCGCGTCGGCGCTTTGATTTTGACGAACGCCACGCCGAGAAATCACTGCGGATCGCGCGTAATAATGGTAATAAAAGACGCATTGAAGAAGCGAACGAAATCGAGCGGCGCGCCCGCGCGCGGAAAACATAAAAATGATATTAAACGCGCATTGACGAAATTAAAACCGGCGGCTTAGGCCAGCCTCGACTTTAGCGCCCGGCGACGCGCTCGTAAAGCGCCGCCGTGAAATATAGAAATCATAAAAGATCCGTCTAATAAATCAAAATCAAGCATCACTTTCGAATCGAAATCGAAATCACTCCGAGCGAACGCAACGCGAGCACAAGCGCTTCGTCTTCGTCGCGTGTTTTATCCGCTCGCGCGCGCGGCGCGTTTTCGATCATTTCAGCGGCGAAACTCTCTTTTGCTTTCTTTCTGCCCGCCTTTGACACACCCCGAAGCGGTCGCGGCCTTTTTTCGCTTCGATCGATCGCGCAACCGTCGGCTCGATCGATGAGCGACGCCGGCGTCCTTGCCGCGCGCTCGCAACGAGCCGACAATTACGCCGAGGCGCGAATTGAGCGATCGCTAATTGCGCGCACCGCGAGACGCGACCGTTAGCGATACTCGTGTTTACTTAAACAGGATGCGGCGATAAAGTGCGCACAATACGCTCATTAGCGCCGCGGCAAAAACGCGGCGGCTGGCGCTAGGCGAGAGAAGCGGCGGCGGCGGCGCAAAAAACGTGCGGGACGTTCGGCGGATGAATCAGTCGATTCCGTTTGCGCCGACAGCTCACGGCCGACTGTCAATATTTTCAATCGAGCTCGATACGTTTGCGCTCATTAAACGGATGATCGTTTTTGCGCCGAGCGAAGCGCGTCCCATCGAACGCCTCCTGGATGAAGCGGACGGGCAAGTCGCGGCGAAAGAAATCGGCGAAATCCTCGTGGCAAAAACATGCGATTATTCGAGCGGTCGTGCCCGCCGGATTTTCGTCGAAACGTAGCGAACGGTCGAGCACGACGACGCTAAAAAGCGCGTCCGCCGGCGACCGATCGATTCATTCTTTAATTAGCCGAACTTTCAATTTCGATTCGATCGCTCCTTTGTCTTCGCCGCGCAATATATGCGTCACACGGTGCCCGAAGCTTGCGCTGCACGAAACCGAAGCGCGCCTGAATAATCGACGTGTCTTCGAGCTATTTGTCTCTATTCGTAGAAAAGTGAAATTCTCCTCCGGATAGTGAAACTCGCGAGATCGCTCGCGTATCGAGGCAGTCTAAAAGTTCGTCCGAGAAATGCGCGTGAACGTATGCAGATCTGCGTCCGATTTATGCTTCCGACGGTTAGATAATGTCACCAGACACCTCGGCGGAAGTCGTCGCGTTCGCGGCCGGATGAGTTATGCAAATGTCGCGGGAGCGCGACGCGACGATCGCGCAACTTTTCGACGCCTCGAAGCGGTAGCGACGCTTGTCCGCCGCGAGTGAGATGTCGTCGCCGGTGCCGGCGGATTGGAAAGCGAAACGTTCGGCTGGAAGATGGGGCTCTGTCAGTTTTGCTGGCGCGCGCGACGTCGAAGGCGAAGCGTCAGCGTCCGACGGCGGAGAGCACAAAGGTGCGCCGCGCGATTTCACTCGTGTTGCGAGCGTTTTCAAATGGAACGCAACGCCATTTCGGTGTGCCGCGATGTGCCCGCGGAGAAAATTTCCACCGCATCGTACAATCGACGCCAATTCATCGAAGTTTTGATTCCCGTCCACGCAATAGAAGTTGCGAGGAAGTCCATTTCTTTCGTCGAGCAATTACGGCCGATTGCAATAACTCCGATTCACTTCCGGATGTCTGACTAACCGAGGGTAGTACGATATCGCGAAATGCAAAAAAGGAACGAGGAAAGTCGATGACTTTCTAACTTTTCGATTTCCAATCTTGCAAGGACACGCTCCTTGGCCAAAACGGACGACAAGCGTGTTCGGTAGCAAACAATCAAAAGTAAACGCGCGTAATTGTTTCGGGCGCCTCGGCCATTACGACTCGTGTGCGTCCTCGGACTGCACGCACGAAGAGCAGCGCCCAAGCGAACAAACTTTTTCGTGTCGTCGGCACGCAACGCGAGCCAAAAACGATCGAGCGCTCGTGAAAATCACTCGCGCCGAATGGAAACAAGGAGAAAACGAGCGAAAGACCGATGCGCACAAGTGCGCCGCTGTTGACATAGTTATTTGTTGAAAGTTATTACTTCGAAATGATTTACACCCTTTCCGTCGAAATCGTCAACAAGGCGGCCAAGCAATGTAGGCGGCGCGGGCGCAGTTTATAAACAAGAGTGTGAAATTGCTCAGGTGTTTAGGTCCACTTCGTGCGGTCTGCGATTTTCAACAAATTACTCCGCCGTCACGACGGCAAGCAGGCAATAGAGTCGTCCGTCGACAATATAGGCACTTTATTTCCGATTTGACAGTTTAGGAGAATCAGCGGACGTGGCGCGATTCCGACCAAAAATTTCGACATGGCTCAATACCGTCCGCCAGCAGCACTTAGACGTCGCAGGCTCGGGTCGCTTTGGGTCTGCCTCGCTTGGGGGCCCGCTTCTTCGGCGGTTCCTTCGGAGCGCAGGCGGACTGCTTGGCGGCGGCCTTCGTCGCGGCGCTCGCCGAGGCCGCCAAACGACGCACCGCCGCCGGGCCGTACATCAGGCGGATCTCGTTGTTCTTCTTCTTCAGGAGCTCAATCTTCTGGCCGTAGCTGATCAGCACGCGGATCGTCGACGGCAAATTGGCGGGCACCGTCTTCCCCATGGTCTTGATGGTCTTGCTCATGACTTTCTGAATTTTGAACGGCGTCACCTTCTCCTCTTTCGTCTCAATCGTGGCCACCGACAGCATGAAGATCTTGAAGAACGGCGGCGTTCGGCGCGGCATCTTTCAGATCGGACGTGCGACGCGGGCAAATTCGAATCACGGAAAGACGTCTCAATTTCACAATTCGGAATTGGGAATTGATGTGTGTCAGGGATTCGCGCGACGAGGAAAATCGCATGTTTTGAGTCGACAAATCCGATGGTTGCCAAGGCGACCGATGGAATTTTTTGACGGGATTATCAACAATCAAAATTCCAATTGCAAACTTCCGAAAAGTCCTCGCAGCCTTCGTTTCTCGATGCGTCGACACGAACCGGCCAACAACAAGTAATACGCGTACAGCATAAATTCCAAACAAACGAAAAATCGATAACATTTTCAGTTTACATTCGACGAAATCACCGTCGGTGTCATTAGAGTATGTACATTGCGGTCGGCGGCCATCTATCTGTCGATCCTCGTCGATATTTCCATAATAACCGCGTGTTTATGCCCGTGTCTCGGTCGGCCAGTCGCCGTTTATAGCCGAAACTCTTTCCTGCGCCGCGGCTAGGAATTCTAATTGAAAAGCTGACGCTAACCCGATAGAAAACCGAAACGTCGCCTCCCGCTGCGGCGCGCAGCGAGCGTCGGCAACTTATTCCCATTGCCGAGACTACTTAAGTCGGCTAATAACGATCGTCGAGAGCGTTAAAGGACAATCGAAACGATGTAAGTAACGAGCCCACCAAATATATTTTCATATAAATATGTTATTACGTTGGGCCCCGGTTCGTCGGGCCTGTCGGTGGGCGTCCGACCGAAAATCGTTTCACACGTCAGAGTTTAATCAGAAACGAGCGCGGTTATCTAACGCGCAGTGATCTGAGATGGAAAATTTGCGGTTGCCTAACCGACGCCCCGATTGTTCTCTGATTGGGCGCGACGAAAAACGGGCGTTTGTCGCTCTGCGCGGCGAAATGTCTCAATGCTGAGAGTCTCTATTGTTTTTCCCGCGGCGCGCCTATTAGCGTTATTACGCGCCGCTGTCGAGCTATCGCGCGCCGCGCGTCGGCGGCGGGAAAATTTCCGAGCGTCTCGTGTGCTTTCTCGCCGCGATGTCTATCGTTTTTTTCATTGTTTGGTCAAGCGGCTCGCTCGCTCCGGCGCAATATCTTAACGACGCTGTGGAGCGTTGTCGAACAATGTCGCTCGATATTGTTCGACACGTCGACACGCCGATAAAGTTTTATAATAACGCAGCAAACATGGCAGCGGCAATAAATGATTTGCTCTTGCGCGGAACGAGCACGAGCGCTCGATTAGCCGTGCCAGGGAGCCGCTCGACGCCGGCCCGCTCGGATACGGCGACTCGGAGATTGTGGCATTGTTCTAATTGTTTGTATCGGCACTTTTATTGTTCGTCGCGCGATACTGCTAGCGTGTGATCCGCGACCCATTCGAGTGATCTCTCTACAACTTAATCGCTCCGGCCCAAGCGCGCCGAGATATGGCTATGAGTCGTTTTGATGAGGTTTCGAGAGGTTAAAACTAGTTCACTGATTTTGGGACATAAACAAGATTTCGTCGGTGACCTTTTTCTGCTTCTGTGGGTTTACAGGCTGGGGGAAGGGGAGGCGGTCGCCCCTGGTTGCCCTGAGGTCACCACTAGCTCCGTTCGAGGTGTTGGCCGTGTCGCTGCTCAAAAACTCATTTTGTTCATACCAGCTCCGGCTATCCCTGGTGTCCCCAATTGGAATTTTGTAGAAAACTGATAAATTCCCATCACATGCAGCTCATCCAAAGGTTGAAGGTCTCGAGCAAATTGGTCGCGCCACTACTCACGAACTACTCATCCATACCAGGGCATCTCAGACTATCTCTAGTTATCCCAGGTCCCTATTGAAATTTACATAAAAGAAACTGCTCTAAGACGTCCCTAACCTTCATCGGAAACTATGCTTGGTCTTCCCTGTCAAAGCTTTGTAGGAAATTGATAAATGTGCGTCAAATGAGACGCCTTTCTCGTAAGAACTTGTATCACTTGTGTCCAATTGATTCGGCAGATCACCCAGCCCTCCGGAACCGATTTTTCTTCGGCCGACCCGCGCGCGTTATTCCAATAGCACGCGGTGGTGCGTCGTCTTCATCTTCATCATCGCGATGGCACCGTCGTGCATCTCTAATTAAGCCTCATCAGAAATTCATTAAAACATCGAACTATTATACGCGCACGATGCGGGAGAGAGGGCCGCGGCGTACGACATCAAGATTTACTACCCGCAACAACCACAAATTCGAACATAACAACAACTCATCTTCTTATTATTCAACATCACCTCGCGCTCGCGCCTCGTCCCGTCCCGTCGGCCGGGGCTCGACGCCAGCGCGGCCGGCGAGACCCGGGGCCGAGGGACGGTAGGAAGTGCTTGTTGGTCCAAGAGCCGTCCGAGCCTCGGGACGCTGCGCTTCTCTCGCTTCTAGGCAACTTCGATGGCGCGTGCGTTCGACGGGCGAGATGCGCGTTTCGCGGGCCGCGCGTTTCGTGAAGAAGGACGACGCGCGGCCGAGCGAGGCAGATGAAGAATGGCATTCGGTATACCTGCCGCACGCGGCGGACGAGGCGGACGGTTGCCGGCCGTGACAGCGGACTTTATAGCGATATGTGCGTCGGCTATCTGCGCGCTGCGTAAATACACAGCGGCGCAAAAGCGTTGCGAGCGGCGCGAGCGCGCGCAGGTGCCGTCGCATAAGTCATTTCTGCGCGCGCGACGAACCTCCGGACGAACCCCTGGCGGTCGCCGCCGACGGCAGAGCGACAGCGACATTCTCCCCATTTTCGTAGATCGCCGGACGCGCGCCGGAGGCTCGAGGCGGACGGAGAGCGCGCGCGGCCGAGAGCGAGACGGCGCAAACCCGACCGGCGACGCAGCGCGCTCGCGGCGCGCGCACGAAACACCGAGCGACTTAACTTCGGTAAACAAAACTTTACTCCATACGCTCCATACTCCGTTGCCGAGTCAGTTGTGCGCGAAACGCGTGTCCGTGCAGACGTGTGCCGCGTGGCGTCTTCGCCGAGCATTTCGACATCGTGATCGAACGCGCCGCCGAGCCCAATTGGAAACGCGACATTTCCTTTCCACGATTCGACTTAAGCCGGTTGCGCCGAAAGCCGCCTTGCGCAAGGTGCACGTTGCGCGCTTCGTGGGGCGCGATAACGCTCCGCGGAGGAATCGCAGTGAACTCCGGTGCAGTGTTACCAGATAAAAACGAAACTTTGCGACAATTGTGGATTATCTCTGAGCGCGTGCGGCGACATTGGTAAGTGAGTGCTGGCCGGATCGGCGCGCACGCAGCGCGCATTCGAATGCGAATTCCCGGCCGAATGTTGACATTGATATCGACGTGGAGAGTTCGCCTCGAGAGAGTTAAGCAACCTGCGCGCGGCTCGTTGGTAACATAAGCCGATCGCGAGTTTCGGACGAACGGCGAGGCGTCGCTTTTCCGCGGAGCGCGGGCGCGAACTCGCGCCCCGCGACACGCGGGCGCCGAAACGCGCGCGGTGGAAATGAAATTAAGGGGAGCGATGCGCGCGCACGAACGAGACGAACGAAAGCGCGAGCAAAAGAAGCAGGTGCGCTCGCTGCGACCGCTTCGTCGGGCTGCGGGCCGCGCGGCCCGGCAGACCTGCGACGGCGCGGCTCCTCTCCGTCGTCGCCTGCGCGCTCGCATCGCGTGCGTCGCTCGCGATGCGCCCGATTCTAATGTGCGCCCATTGTCAGCGCATGCGCCCGCGGCTCGGGCGGCGCGCGCGTGCACGTGCGAATGCGCGCCGCGCGTCCCTTTTAATCGGCGCGCGCCCCGTAAGTCACCGCGTGAATTGGACAAGTGTCTCGAGCGCCGAGCGCCCACGGCCAGCGCGTCCCCTCGCCGCCGCTCGATCTGCCCTAGAGACCCTAAATTATAACCTTCATTATTAACGCCGCCGGTCGCCGGTCGGGCGGCGGAGCGGCCCGCGCCGGCCGGCGCTGGTGGCGCTTTAAATTACAACCTGGTGCAGCGCACCTTAGGCGGGAGTCGAGCGCCGAAGTCGCTCCGAACGAACGGAAGAGCTCGGAGCGCGCCGCGCGCCCAAAAGCCTAGCATTAAAAGCTCGTTATTTATTCCCGCTTTCGCCGCGCGGCCGGCCCGCGTCGTCGCATTTCTATTTATTTCTCGGGGCTCGTATCTGGCGTGAATCTCGGCGCTCGCGGCGCGCGCTTTTCCGCGCCGCCGGAAAAGCGCGACGGCGCGCAATTAGCGAAGGGACGGGCGCGCGTCGCGCGGGCCCAAATTAAATTCGTCGTGCGCTTTTTGCGCTCGCGGCGCAAGACGCGCACGGCGCGCAACAAAGCCGAGGCCAGACGAAACGTTCACGCTAACGCAACGATCGGCGATAGGCGCGGACGTTTTCAAGACGGGCCGGCGCGCCGCGGAGACAAGGTCATATGTAAAGCGGGCGGGCGCTTGATATATCGTCATCGCACAATAATTATAAATGCGGTCCCGCCGCGGCATTATCGGATACAAATTATCGTCGTTTATTATTATTAGTTGGGGGCCGGTTTGCGGCGCGCGGCGCAGCGGCGGCTGCCTCTGCCGGTGTCATCGGCGATTCCCCGGCGGTACCGCACGGCGAAATGAATTGGGCGCAGGGCAACCTGTTGCGAGCGCGCCGATTCCGCGCATGGTTTCGGAGCCGCGCCGCGCGACGGACGAAGAGCGACGGCACGAGAAGCGCGCGCGCCAACTCCTCGCCAGTCGCGGCCGAGTCCTTGCGAGGCGCGGAGCGGGAGCCGGTTATGAGCGCGCGCGCGCCGGCGACGCTTCTTTTCGGGTCAAACCCACTGGGTTTAACGGTTGATCCCATTTTTTATCGCGCATATTACACATATTTTTCGGCGGCGGCGCGCGCGCTCGCGCTGCGCGCTCGTAATTTCAACTCGGCGTTCGTCTATAGTCGCTTGCGTTCGTTAGAGGACCGGCCCGGGACGCTCGGCTAATGGCACTTAGCAAGTGCAGCGCGATTCGCCGGCGCGCCGCCGCGACGACGAAAGCCGAGCGGCGCGCATAAAATGAGCATAAATATACGAAAAACACGCGGATAAAAGCCCCCGGAGCGATAAACTCGAGAAAACGGCAGGCATGAAACCCGCCGCGCTCACAAAGAAAAGCGCGCAAATAAACAAGCGAGCGTATCGGGTGTTCATTGGAGGCGCCCTGCCCCGCTTTCCATCTCGTTCGGGCGTTGCGCAAGATCGGTCGCGCGCGCCTGGGGAAGAGGCTTTTGTTTTCTCTCGGAAATCGCCCGGGTCTCTGTCGCCGCAGTGGGTCAGGACGACATCGGACAAGACCTCCCTCGGCCGCGCGCTCGAGATTTACCACCGCGTCCGCGGCCGTAATTCCTCCGTCCTCGCTGCCGCCCCGTCCCTCGAAAGTATCTCATTACACGCCCCGATGTGACGCGCGCGTTCTGCAGTTGCGAGCGCACGGTTTTCATTCGGCGCGCGCGCGCGGCCGAGTTTTCTTCGAATTTTTCACTCCTCCGGCCCGGCCGTGGCGCGAGGCCCGCTCGTCTGTCCGTGAAATGACCGCCGGCCCGCCGAAGGAAAGAACCGTAACGACGGCGCGGCGCATAAGTCGAGTAATAAGTAAGAACAAAAGTAATTTTCGGCTCCGCGGCGCGTCGATGAAGTACCGCTGGATTTTCGGAATCGCGTTTACGATTACCGGGAAGGCACGAGATGAAAATCGATTCGCCGCCGCCGTCGCCTCGTCGTTCCGCGGCGGCCGTAAAACGGCGCGCCGCAGCAGGAAGTGCATTTCGCGCGCGGCGCGATCGGCGAAACGAAATGTCCTCGCGCGCCGCGCCGCCGTTAGGATTTCGCGCAATTAATTAATGATATTGTAAGCGCTGCGCGCGCGCCGCGCATCAAGTTCAAGTCGACGAACGCTTCGCGCGGCCGCGCCGCGCCAGATATTCGCGCGATTGCTTTCGTCGCGTCGCTAATTAGCGACTCGGGAGGACTTCCGAATTTCGATTAATTGCGATATCGCGCCGCCGGTGCGATGTCAACCGTCGCCGACTTCGTTACGGCCAACCCATATCGCAATCCACCGAAACGGCGACTCTTGCGCGCCGTTTCGCCGAGCGTCTCCGCTAATTGGCTCTGACAATGAGCCGCGTCTCTCGCGCGTGTGTGGATACTAAAAATATTGTTCTGTTCAAGAAGACCGAAGAGCCGATCCGAAAGAAATGCATCGCCAACCCAAGTACGGCTGATTAGATCGCGATAAGTGCACGCAACTTGAATTTGCCTTTGCCGGACGCGGTGGTCATGCATGCCGTCGTTCACCGCGTCGCCAGTTCAGTCAAAATATGTAAACAGCATGGAATTTGCATGTCGCGCGCGCCGAGCAGCAGCGCGAATTGAGCCGCAGCGCCGAGGTAAGTGAGATGCGCGCGCGAAGCGCCGCGCCGGTTTCGGCGGGGGAGGGAGGGAGAATCGCGCGCGTTTTCGGGCTTCGGCGAGCAGCCGCGCGGCGAGCGGAGCATCCGGTCGCAATTAAACAATAACGCGTCCGTGGAATTGGATTAACGCGCGCGTCGAAACGGCCTAATAAGGCGTTACGGTCGGCGTCGCTTCCTCGACCGGCCGGCAGGCCTAATCTCGTAATCTACTGCCACAATAAAATGACAATAACGCTTTATAGTTTTATCTGCCGCGCCGAGTAAAAGTAAACTAGGCTCGAGCGCGCGCGCGCGCGCGCGCTGGGAAGTCGTAAACGCGGAAAACGCATTAAAGAATAAGAGTTTTCCAGTCTCGCCTGGCCTTTTCGGGCACGCGTCGCGCGCGGATTTGGCGGCGCGCGGCGTAAATCGTCGGCGCGGACGCGGGACAGTTATCTCGACGCTCGCCGGAAGATAATTCCATCTTTCCGCGCGTCTGGTTATGGTCACGACGACTCGGCGCGCGCGACGCGCGTCGGCCGGGAGAGATGGCCGGCAGACATTGCATGATCTCGTTTCCAAGTTTAATCGGGCCCTTTATCGACGCATGGGAACCGCGGGAAAGCCGGTTTCCAGGCGGAAAACTGCCCGCTGAGTTGGCCTTAATTGATCGGCCTTCGCGAGCGACTTTTTACTTTGATTCGGTCTCGCCTGCGTCCGCGACCGCGCGCTCGGATTACCGCATCTCCGCGAGCGCTTGGCGAATTTCGTCGTTCCGAGCGATCCGAACAATGGCGCGCCCGAGACAATCGACGCCGCCGCGAACAATGCGATCGGGATGCAAATGCGACGGCGCTTCCTACTTCGCGCGGGAATCGATCGCGCCGCTCGGATTACCGAAACTGAATGACGAATCGAAGATGTGGGCCTGCGCCGCGCCGCCGCCTTGCGTCACGAGCGTCGCCCGCGGCGCGCGCTCCTCTCTCCGAAACGCAAAAAACGCGCCGACGAAACGCGTCAGCGTTTAGTGACGTTTAGTTTTCACGCCGGCGGTCCTCGGCGGCACGACGCGCCGGCGACGCGCCTCTGTGGGTCTTTGGGTCAATTCGTCGTCGTCGTCGTCGGCGACGGCGGCGTGCGGCATGATTTCGTTCGCGCGCGCCGGATTCGACGATTTTTCACCGCGTTCTCGTTCTCCAGATTAAGGCGATCGATCGCTGCGCGCCATCGTCGCGCGTCGCCACCGTTCCGTTCGGACGGAGCAGGAGGCGCAGGAGGAGGCGATCGCGCGAACGATTCGCGAAATGCGAGCGACGCGAGCGATTATCCCTCGGCGTTTCCTGCGCCGAGCGATGGCGCGCCTTATCTATCGCTCCGTCTGCGACGTCCGCTCGCTTCCTGCTCGCGCACAGGTGCAGCCGTATTTTCCGCGCGCCATATCATTCCGGCATTCGCCTTCTCGCCGCGCATAACTACGCGATCGCCCATAAAATCAACATCGTGGTATGTTCGCGACTCGTCTGCGAGTGCAGATCGGCAATGGTGGGCCTCCACGACGCTTCACTTTCGGCCGGCGATAACGCGACAGTCGGCGCATTAAATGCCTCCAAAGCGCGCAAGTGAAAATCGGCGACGTTCTGGCGTTCCCGTCCGCGAATGAGGACGGTGGCAAAGAACGGGTTAATCGACGGATCCTGCGGCGGCGATTATTCAGCGGCGTCCGCGCGAGGGTCAAGGCGCGCGCGCGCGCGCGCAAGTGTCGACCGCGCGAAAGGCGACTTTAACGATTCGCGGCGAATGAAATATGTGCGGAGCGCTAACGAAGCGCGGCGCCGGCCGGCGGATGGGATTTCCGCGTTTTGAGCGTCCATGCACCGCGTAATTACTTAATCATAGATTTAACCGCCTTCGGAATGCGCGCATTAGCGCGCGCGCGGCGCTCATTGAAGAATTCGCGCGCCTCCGCCCGTGCTTCCCGACTTCCTCGGCTTTCCGCACGCGCGTATCGACGCGCCGCATCGTTCGGGCCCGGCCGCGGTACAGTTATTTGCGCAATTTATTTGTCGGCACAGCGCGAACGAGCCTAATAGCACGCCCACGTCCTCCGCCGGCCGGCGCGCCGCGCGCGACCAAAGGAGCACGATCTCTCGCGTCGCAACGAGAGCCGAATCTCCGAAAATTCCCCGAAGCCGGCTCGTTTCCAGCTGCGATTTCGAGCTCCGGACGCGCCTTCGTCGTCTCAGCGACGCGATTACGTGCGTGATGTGAAAGAGTGCTGGACGTGACTAATTCGTGATAATTTGTACGTCCGCGACGTCCGCTCGTCGTCGAGGCATTAGGGAGGAAGGACCGTCAGCTTGGTCCGAGCGCGTCGCCGACGATTACAAATCATAAGAACTCGATTCCCGTGCGGGCGCGCGAGGGTTAATTGCGCTCGCCCGCGTCCGCACAAAGGGGCCCGGGGAGCTTTGTGTTCGGACAAAATTCCTCCTGCCGAGCGACGACACGCGACGCGCGCTGTCGTGCTGGTAATTTTCGTTCGTGCTCAAGTTTCGAATCAAGGACGCGCAACGCCGAAACCCGTCCCGCCCGGTCGGCCGGCACCGCGCGCGCGCGCCGTGCGTTAATTGTCCGGATTTTATGAATCCGCTAATTGTTCGCCGCGAGCCGACGGGCGCGCGCGCGCTTGCCTTTTCGTCGTTTTCCGGCGCGACGCGGCCATTCAAGGAACATAAGATTTCATTGAGTGATTCACGTCCGCGCCGCGAATTTACGCGAATTCTTCGACTTTCTAAGTTCGCCGCAAAAGCTAAAATTCAGGTTTTACCGGCGCGCCGCGCGGCGAAGGAGTCGCGCCTCTCGCCCGCCGGACCGCCGCGCGTTTTATTCCGCGAAGCGCTGCTATGACGAGGAATTTAAATATGCGTCGCGTCCGCACGCGAAACGCCGCGAAATGTCAGGCGGGATTTTCGAAGAGGCGCGCAGGAAATTCGCGCGGCCGCGCCATCCCCGCGCGCGCGATCGCAGGAGAGTTCTCGCCGCGGCGGCGTTTACAGTTGCGCCTGCTCGCCGGCGTCGGTGCATGATAGAAAAGGTCTCGGCGATTAAAAACGCAACATGCACAGTTATTGTGTTTTATTGCCTGCAGTCGGCGCGAAACGCGAGAATCGCGAGACAATGAAGCGGCCAAACGCGAAAACAAATAAAGCGCGCGGCGCACAATAATTACGTTATTAATTAAATTACGCTGACAATGCGGCGACGCGAGCGGCGCGGCCGGCGTTCGGCGACGTCGCGCTTACGCGGAATTAATAACGCCGGCATCGCGCGGGGCGGTAATCAGGCGGCGACGCGAACGACCGATTCGGCGCTTCGCTTCGACGCGGTCGAGCGGCGCTCGCGACGATCCGTCGTCGCTCTAATGCCATCGATGGGAAATTAATTGCGCCGGCGAAAAGCGACCGAACGCCGCGAGGGCCGCAGGAGAGGAACGCGCGGCGCGCGCGCGCGCGCGAGCGGCCGATCGCTGCATTCCTGAGGATGGGCCGGCGGCGTCGACGACGCTGCATCGCCGCGCCGTTCCGCCGGTGCCAATGGAGCGAACGAAACACTGACGAAACACATAAAATCGCCGCGCGCCGACGACGTTACCGTTAAAGCGAGACGATTGGAGACGCATCGCGGCGCGACCGCCGCGGCCCGACGCTCGGCACGCATTGGATAGGTCATATCGCGGTACGAATTCCATCCGCGTCGACGTCGACCTTTGGGCATCCGTTCCGCCCGCGGCGGCGGCGCGGAAATTCGCCCGACGCTCGGCATCGGCCGCGGCCGGCGGCAGCGAGCGGGAAGGAAGTGCCTAATTGTCGCGGCGTTCCGCGTCCGTCGATTTCCTCAATTCGCACGCGTCGATAACGCGCGCTTCCCGCGCGAAAGTGCGCGGCGCGCGCGCGCTCCTCCTTCCTTTCTCCGCGGACGGCTTATCTAATCAATTAGCGCGCGGCGCGCTTATTGTTTATTTGCGCGCGCCGGCGCGAGAGCCGCGCATATTTGCGCGCGCACCGTTAGCCAAGGCAGCCTCTTACGGTTTTCCGCGATTCGCGCGCGCGGCGAACCTTCGTCGCTGTCGCGTCCGAAACAGCGCCGCGGCGAGCGCGCGATTTCCTTCTCCGCCTCGACGCGTGTTCCGACATGCGTTCGAACATGACGTCTACAAATTAGAATCGCGGCCGCGCTCATCGCGCTCGTCGCGCGTAACTCGACGAGCGCGCCGCTAATTCGCGAACGCGGACGGACGGACTACCGGAAAAGCGCGCGCAGCGCCGCGATCGGCGATATTTTCCGCGCCGAAGACCGCGCAGAAATGCCGCGGCTCGATATTCCCGCGTTTAATTAAGTTAAACACATACGCGTTTTGATGGCCACTTGCTCTTACACGATTGAGGCGGACGTGGACGCGCAGATTAAAGGATCCTTTTAAGATATGAACACTAGGAAGCGTTTCGCCGATTCTCATTAAAATCCGCGCGTTCCGCGCGCGGTTTTCGCCTCGGCTCGCGTTTGTTCTCGCCGTTTTTCTCGCCGGGCGAATTCGATCGGCGCTTGCGTAATCGGCATTGTGCGCTCGCGGATGATCTAAGCGTTTCGCGCGCGAAACGTTCGAGCGTCTCGCCGCGCGCCCGATAAGCGCGCCCGACGAGGTGCCAAAGGACCGAACGCCCGCCGGCGCATAATAACAACAACCGCGCACGCGGCGAAGAATGGCGGACGAACAATGGCGCTGCTTACAATCAGTCCTGCGCGCGCGCCGACAGTTTCGCGTCAGCGGGAGAAGTCTCCCGAACCTGTCGCGCCGGCGCGCCCCCCGATCGATCGGCGCTCATTGCGGATTGCGTATTAATTAATGCAGAATGGAAAACGAGCAATCGCGATGATAAATCGAGCGCCGCCGCCGCGCGCGCGCGTTTGTGCGCTCGAGATCCGACGCCAAATGACTTTCTATTAAATTACGCAACCGGCGTGTGTGCGCGCGCGCGCGCGCATATCTTTCGCTCATTTCGAGCAGGACGGACGCGGACGAGAGAAAAAGCGCGCGGCTTCGCCTTTTAAGTGGTTTCGTTTTCCGCGCCCGCTTCCCCGTCGCCTTCCAGTTTGCGCGCATTAAAATGAGCCGATTTATGGGCCGTCCGGAGGATGCGTCGTGCGGCGCGGCCGTGCCGGCTCGAATCCGCAATTAATTAAAAATCGAAATCGTTTCATTAAGTCGCGATGGTTTTTATTGGCTGATAACGAAGCGGCGACGAGCGAGCGCGCGGCGAGCGCAAATGTTTATCAATGAACGGCCCCGCTCGTCCCGCCGCGCCTAGGCCCAGGCGGTATCCGCTCCCGCGACGTTCCGCCGCCGCGCTTTTTTGCTCCTCCGGCTTAATCAGTATGCATTCCGACCCGGAGCTCATCCGTCGCGATCCGCTCTCGATCGCGGCGACGCGTTTCGGTCGCGCCGTAAATTCGCCTAACGCACGCGAATGACGCGCGCCCTTCCTCGGCGTTTATTTGCCGAGCGCGGCGACTGGTCCGGCGAAGCCGGCGACGGGGACGGGTCGCAAAAAACGCGCCGGGGCCCGCCGCGGAAAAACGCAAACGCAGAGGGGAAAAGTTTCAGCGAAGATTATTACGCGCATTATACGCATCGCGCGCCGCGCGCGCTCGCGCGCCTTCATGCATTTATGTATAAACTATTAGCCGAGGACGCTCGCCGGCCGCGTCTGGCATCGGCGTGAGGAATTGCGTGCTGTCGCTCTGCGTGCGCGCGCGCGATTGTGGACGCGACTGCCACCACTCGCAGCACACATTTAATGATAATGACGATGAAAAAGCGAGCGGAAAAAGTCGTCGGGCGGCGCGCGTATCGGCCGCATTTGCATCGTGTAATTAGCGCTGCCAGCGAGTTATCGAGAGTCGCGAAATCGCGGCGTCGTCGGGAAAGCGACAATGCGCTCGTCGCGTTTGTTCGCGCGCCAGGGCAAACACGAATTCGAAATTCAAATCGCCGCGCGCCGATCGCGTTAATAATATTGCGTTTGTGCGAAACTGGCGAGTGTGGATGCGCGCGTCACGCGCGCTCGTTCTTGCCCGCCCTGCGCCTTCTTCGCCACGAACCAACCGTTTGGTTCGCCAAATCCGGCGCAGGTTCGCCGCCCTTTCGGCGCGCGATAGGCGACGACACTCGCGAGCGTGCGAAAACTAGTCCGGATAATTGCGCCCGCGGACGTCCTCTCCTGCGGCGCTCGCAGCGGCGGCCGCTTAAGCATCGCGCGCGGCCGCCGTCATTACCGTCGTCGAGTTTACGTTTTTACGGCGGCGACGCCGCGCGAGCCGCCAGCCACTGGCGCAGCGCTGGGCCGCTAGTAAAGCGCGTTTAATTGTTGCAGCCATGCGCGCCTAGCGCGGCGTCGAGATCTCCGCCGCAGCCGCCAGCATGTTCGACAACCTCATCACGCGCATCACGTCGCCGGCGGCGCGCCGCCGCCACACCTACCACTGCCCGGAGGTGCACTCCGATCCCGAGGACAACGACGACCGCCTGCCGAGCGCGACCAGCGCGTCGAGGAAGCCGCGCCTGCTGGAGCGCCGTCGCAAGGGGCGGCGCGTGCCCGAGCCGGGGCTGCGCCAGGCGCGGAGCCTGGGACGTCTGGACGGGCTCAAGGAGGTGAGTGATCCGACACGATCGCAACGAACGGAAAATCGCGAACGGACTCTCTAACTGCACATTATGCATTATCGCGCGGCTCGAGCCCTTCGCTTATATGGCGCACGCTCGCGTCGAGCGCGTTTTATTAACGCCGCATTGTGCGGCGCGACGAGGACTCGCGCGGAATTCGTAAATTGATACGCCGCCATCAAATCGCGCCGAGCGGACGGCGACGCGACGTAAATTATAGAAGCCGTAACACAATAAGCAAATGAGGTCACATCCAGGATCATTAAGGTATCACCGCGGCTCGCGCGCGAATTCCGGCCGTAAATCCGATTCGCCGCTCGCGAACGCCGAGGCATGTCCAACGCGCGGATGACGTGCGCATAATGTCGTTTGTAATACGGCCGCGCCTAGTTAGCAATAAATCGTCCGAGCGCCGAGCGCGCCGCGCCGCGAGCCTCCGCGATCGCCCGGGAATTGGGGAAGAGTCGGCGGGCTGACGGCGCGGGGAGGAGGCGCGACGTTCGGCGTCGCGTCCTGCTCGACATTCGCGCGGCGCGGCGAGATAACCGCTCTGCTGCGAATAGAACGTGCATCCACGATTGTGTTCGCCGCTCGGAGCGCGACGAGCAGGAACTGGGAGCGCGACGGATTCGCGGCGTGCGCGAACAAAAGCGCGCGCGGCGCGGCGTAATTCTATTGTATGACAATGAGCCCCGGTAATAATCCCCCCAATAACCGCTCGAATAATTTCCGAGCGCGCTCGGAACGGGAATCTCAATTGCCGGGGAGCAGCGCATAAGCGGCCCGATAGCGCGAGCGATCGCGTCTTCTCCGCGGGGCGAATTTGTTTAATTGTTCGTCAATTAGACGCTCCTCGCGCGCGGAATGCGAAGAGCCGGCGCCGACGTCGGCGCTGCCGTCGCGCGGCCGAGGCGAAAACGAGTTCATGGGCGGCGGCTCGATCGTTTTGTTTATTCGATCAGCAGCGCGCGCGCTCGCTTCCTGCGCGCGCATTATCTCGCTTAATTGCGGCGCGTGATATTCGCGATTGTTGCGACGCGCGAGCGCATTCGTCGCTCGCGATCGGCCGGCGCTCGCGCGCGAAGCGAATCGGAGATTTCGTTGATTATCGTGCGCGGGTCGCAGCGCGCCTAATTAGCCATTAATTGCGAGCGCTTATCCTAGATTTCTGGCCCGCGAGCCATGGGCGCGCGCTCGCCGCCGATGAGCGATGGCGAATTAAGCGGAATTAAGAAATCAAAATTACAGGCGCGCACGCGGCGCGCGCGTCGTTTGTCTCTCGCGCGCGCCGCGCAAACGCACTTTAATGGGCGCGCGTTGCGTTCGATCGCGTTAGTTAGTATTTCATTGCTGCGTTGCGGCGCGAGAGAGAGAGCGAGAGCGCGAGCGAGAGACGGAGCCGCACCGAAGGGACGCCGAACGCTCCCAAGTCGACGGACACGCCGCGCCGATTTGCATACAATCGCGCATTTATAATATTAGAGATAAACTTTCTGTCTTTGCGCTCGGTGCGCGCTCCGCGCGCGTCGGACATGCCGGCCGCTTAGAAGCGGCGTCGCGTTATGAATTCTCGTCGCCGCGGCTCTCGGAATCGCCGCGGATTACGCATTTTTGATCTTTGAGTCATCGCTCGGCTCGGGCTTCCAGGAAGACTGGCACCTTCGCGTGCGATCGGCTTTCTGTGAATCTGATTTGTTTTTCAGAGTCGCGCAGCTGTTGGGCACGGACGAACAAACGCAATAGACGTGCGCGCGGTTGGCGTTCGTGCCGGTAATGGCGGCGGATTTTTGCGTAAGTACGTGCCGAAACGGCAACCTGTTGAAAGGCCGGCCGGGCCGGAAGCGCGCGCAACGAGCGTCCCCCGCCCGAGAGATAGCCGCGCGCGAATATCTGGCGCGTCGTCGCATCGCCCTCGGCCGGGGCACGTCGCCATTAGGAACCGTCGCCGCCCGGTTGTGCGCGCCGCTTTACGACGGTGCAATTTCGATATTTATAACGCGAACGCCAACTCGCCGGCTCTCACGGCGCGCGGCGCGCACGAGAAGTTGACCACAGCCGCCCGGAGTTACCGGGAGCATCGTACGTGATGAACCCATTCGTTAGTCGCCGTCCGTCCTTGTCGCGCTCGCCGGCCGCGCCGGCGCGCGCGCCGCACGAGGGTGGACCGGCCGCGGCGCGCCGCCGAGCGTAATTGTAAATAGATAAACATAAACGCCGGGGCAGACAATAAGCACATTACGGCGCGGCGGCGGAGCGCCGGGCAGCGGCGAGAGCGGTGCGTGCGAGGAAGAAAGGGCGACCGGCGGCGACGCGCCCAGCGCCGCGATTATCACGCGGCGATTTCGGGCGAAAATTTGTCAAATCGCTTTTCGCCCGGCGGCGGAGACGTCCAGTCAGCGTCGGCGCGTCGCGACGAGCTCGTCCCAGCAAGCGAGAGTTCTCGTATCGTCGCAGCGCGACAGTCCGCGGAGTTGGTGGCGCGTAATTAATTCTCGTGCGCGCGACGTTTCCACGTTTCGATCGAAACATGCGCGACCTGCTGGTGAGTTCCTCCTCCGTTCCGTCCGCGCGCGCGCGCGGCCCGCCCGCTAATCTGTCCTGGATGTCATGCATGAAGCCGGAGCGTAATTCGACCGTCAATCTGAACAGAATTAAAAACGTATTAGCGACGCGACAGAAAGATCAATTGGCGCCGCGCCGGGCGACATTCGTTTGTCGAGCTCGATTCGGCGCTCGATTTTAATTGCGGCTTACAAATTTATGCGCTGCATAAAAAGGTCATAGTATGTTTGTCATGTAGAACGGAAACTTTAATAACCACCCGACTAACCAAGCGTGTATTCGGCGTTTTCGTGCTCGCCATGCGCGGCTCGGCGTGTGTGCTTCATTCCGGCTAATTTCTACTTTGTTCGGCCGGTGCGCGGGAATGTTCGACGTGGTAGGCAGCGTGTGCGTGCGCGCGCGCGTGTGTGTGTGCGTGCGGTGTCTGTTTGCGCGTTTGTTATTGTTTTGCGTACTCGCGGGAACTGTCCGGAGGAAGCGTAATGGCTGTGAGAAAAACAATGTGCTTCCCAGGGTGTGACGATAAACGACGATATGTTCAAACTCTCATGAAAGCCAGCCGGCCGAGTTGCTGCAGTCAAGTGGAGCATCGCTGGGAAAGCGAGCACTTAAATTAATAACTACATTTTCAACTCTTGGCTGGAAAACTCTTGCGGTGGGAGCCACTTAAACGAATTTCTTCGCAACTTGAGACTTGAAGAAAGAGAGGAATTGATCCGTTCAAGTCTAGCCGATTTTCGTCACACCTGGTATGCGTAGGCGTTGACAGTGAAAAGAAAAGTCGACGATCCTTATATCCGTTTCCACGCGCGGTCATTTTGTTTGCACGCGATGAGCTTAATGCGCGCGCGCGCGCTCGCGTCCATCATCCGCGCACGTGAAATCGGACGCGAGCGGCCGGAAGTTGCGCAACGGCGCGCCGATAGAAATTCGTCCGCAACGTGGAGATGTGTCCGGTCGCGTCGAATCGAAGAGGAGAACGCGGAAAGCGCCGCGATTCACGCGCGACCGGTCGTGCGCCGATGAATGCTTTCAAAAGGACCGCGCCGGCCGCGAAAAGCGCGCGTCGGGCGCGATCGAGTGAAATACGTAATTTCTAACTTCGCCTCCGCCGCGGCGACTCGCGGCCGCGAGTGCAGGAGGGTTAAATACGTGCCAAGAACTCGAACGCGCTTATTAAAGAGAAAGGTTTTAATGACTTCCAGTTCTCTATCCGACATCTTTACAACTTTATTCGCACGGCGCTCGAGAAACGCGGCGGCGGCGCGCGGCGCGCGCGGGCGCCCTTCTTCCTCGTGCGTGCGCATCTTTGGCTCGCGGACGCTCGCGAGCCGGCCGGCCGCGCGAACTTTTAATTCCGCGCCGTTTTTCGCGGACGCGCGACGTCTCGCCGTCTCGTCGCCGACTTGTGGCATGCGCGCGGCGCGATTTGCATCCAATTCGAGGTTCGATTCTTGTTGCTGCGCGCGTTTACGAAACTAGGAAATCGAGCCGCCGTGAAACGAGACTCGACGAAACGGGAAGATTTACTATCGCGGCCGGGCGAAAAAGTTCGACTTTGGCCTAGACGCTCGCCGCAATTTGCAACACAAATTTCACTTCTTGCCACGTTCGGACTCCGCGGACGAGCGTGCGCCGGGCGGCGCGCCGCGCATGCTCGTAAATCATGCCGATTAGAATTATGAAAGAAATAATGGAAACGCTCGCAAGCGCGCCGCGGACGCGAGGCTAATAGCCGCTCGAGAGACGCGCGCGAATCAGGTGCAAAAGTGCGGCTGTTCTCTGGGATTCTCGCAAGTCGCGCGCGCGCGCGCGCTTTCCGTGCCGGCGCTGCGCCGATAAGGACGGCGCGTCCCGCGATAGGCGATAGGTGGAGTGGAAGATCTTCGCTCATGCGCGCCTTCGTTTCGGCCGGCCGCCGTCGCCGCGCCGGCGATAAGGAGGCCCGAAAGCGTTGACCCCGAAAGGACGAAATGCGGCGCGAGATAAAGGCGCGCTCTCGAAAAGAACGCGTACGCTTAATCGTCCTCCGCCGCGCGAGATTGAAGGGCGAAAATGCTAATGACGCATTATCGGATTACCATCGGGCGGCGTTTCGCACGCGTCCGCGCTATCCGACTCCCCGGGCCGCGCGTCCAGAGGCGCATCGTCGCGTTTCGGAGTTGCGGGCGTCGAGAGGACGCTGCAGCGGCGCGGCGCGGCGCAGGAGGCGGCGGCCGGCGCGTTTCGGCGCTGGGCGCGCGCGCCGTAACTGTAATCGGCAAGGTCATCGCGGACGCCCGTCGCGAATGCCATTTAACTCGTTTATGGATTTCGCGGCGCGCCTGCCGGATGGATCCCCGAAAAAGCGCGCGCGCGCCAATAACGAACGCGACCGGTCCGAGGGTCCGCGCGCGCCCAAAACGCGCGCCCAAAACCTGATATTTCCGTCGCGCGCGTTTACCTGAACCGGCCGCGATTGCGATCCGCGTTTCGCGAAATTTAAGGCCAAAGGTCGGCGTGGCCGTCGCCGTCGTCGCATTCCGCGCCCGGTGCCCTCGTGCCGTATCAGTCCGGCGGCGGGGCGCGTCCGCCTATCGAGTCCTAATAAGCCCGGCGCGCAACCACCGGCGCGACCGCGGGCCGCCGCAGATGAGGTACGAAACGGAACGCGGCTGCAATCGAAAAAGGTCGTTAAACTTCATCAGCCGCAGCATCGGCGAGCGGCGCGGCGTACGTGTGCGTGCGCGCTCCTCCTCGCGTCTTGTCTCTCGTGCCTCGCCGGCTCCTTCCTCGCCTTCTGCGGTTTAAGTGCTTCGCTTTTGCTTTGCATTAGCTATATTCGCCGTATAAGCGCACAATAGACGCGGCGCGCCGGACGAGGAGAAAAACATGAAAACGCAAGCACATCGGCGCGCATCGGCGGAATACGAAGAAGTAGCCGGCGAAGACGGACGCGACGCGCGCCGCGGCCGACGGGGCGCGCTGGCACGCAGGCTTTTGCGTACCTTTAACGGAACGAGGCGCGCGCGGTCCGGGCCGCTTCTAATCAGCGCGCCTCGCGTCCCGCCGCGAAGCGGATCATCCGCGGCCGGCGCGCGCCGTCCGTGCGCGCTCTGGAATGTGAGCAATCGCCAGCGCGCCGTCGCCGCCGCGAACGCGCCCGGCTCTCCGCACTTTTGACCCACAATTTCCACCGCGGCGTCGGCCGCGCGCCGAAATTCGCCGCCGTCGACATTGAGCGGTTGGGAAAGACGCGAAATGCAGCTGGACGCGCGGCCGCGCGCGCGGCCAATCTAATGCAACCCATTTGTGAAGCGATGCATGGACGGCGAACGCAACGCGCGCGCAGGCTGCTGCACGCGCTCTGGACCGGACAGAGACGCGCGCGCGCGGTTTGGAAATGCGCGCGAATTTCGCGATCCGTCGCCGACCGCAGTTGTCCGAGCGTTAATCGCGCTCCCGAAACGGCTGGTTAGCGTTATTTATCGCCGTCGCGTTTCGACACCTCGTCGATCGCCGTTTAAATGCGAGACGCGTTAATTAGAATAATGCCGCCGAATTAGTGGGATATGCTAATGTCCCGCCGCGATATATTCGCATTATTTAAATGCCCAAAACGAGGCGGGCCGTCGGCGGCGCGCTCGCATGCAAATGCGAAATGAATTTTATTTCACGCCTGGTTCGCCCGCCCGATTGCGCTCGCGCTCGCTGCAGGCGCGAATCGCGTATTACTAATGACATAATTATAGCCCTCCGTCTTCGGGAGCGCGGCGACGAGGAAGCCTCGCGACCGAGCAGCGTCTAATCGGAGCCGGGCGGCATCTTCGCCGAGCCGCTGCGAATTCCTCGGCGCGCGCGAAAAGAAAGAAGAAAAAGGCGATTTTCGCGCGGGCGCGAGCCGCGAGCGCGTTCCCGCCGAGACGAATGCGCACAATGCGCACGTGCGCGATTTGAATATTTAATGTCGCATATCGAATCATCGCGATACGGCGAAATGTCGCTAACAATGAGACGAGCGTCGACGCTGGCGCGCGCCGTAATCGGCGGGACGCGCGTCGCCGAGACGACACCTTCCGCGCCGGGCTTGCGGTGCCCGCGGGCGCGCTGCTGGATTAGGCACGGCCGCGTTTCGTCGCCGAGACATTCCTGCGCCGCGCCGCTCGTCGCGCGGGGATTTTCATTAACGGAGGGAACCTCCGTCGGCCGTCGCTGCGCCTCGCGCGCGCGCGCTCGCCTCACTATCGCGTTATCCTCGGGACGAGAAAGTAAAATCGCGCGCGCCGCGCGAATGTGGAGCGGTCGTCGGCTCCTTCGCGTCGCCTGGATCTGCGCGCGCGCGCGCATTGTCTCCTGCGTTTCACTCCGGCCGGCCCCTAATCGCGAGATTGATCTTCGCATTAAAATCATTTCTCGCGACGCGCCTCGCACGCGGTCCGGCGTGTTTCGTCCGACGTCGGCCCGTCGAGGCAATTCCATTGTTGGCGCGCTCGACGAAGGCGCATTTTCATTTTGAATCGGGCGCGCGGCATCGGAGATAACGCGTCGCGGGCCTCCCCTAATACTGACCGCCGCCGAACGGATCATTGTTTGACGATCGACGATTAATTGCCCAGCGCGCAGCCGAATCGGCTTTGCACGGCCGGACGTGAATGGGCCTCGAACGGGCGATAAATCAATTCGGCCGGAGCGGGAAAAAGCGCGGCAAAAGCGAAGCTACGGCGCGATATGATAATAGGCGTTACGGCGATCGAAAGAAGTCGAATGGAACGCCGCGGCGAGTGATGCATCGGAGTCGTAAAATTGGTAGTAACTTATATCGCGCGGATAATGCGCATAATAAAATGCCAGCGCCACAATAAGAATAATATATCAATAAAAATGCATTCATCCCGATTTAATGGCTCCGCGTGCGCTGCCGGCGCGTCGGCCTTGCGGCGACCCGCCCGCTTCGCGCGAACGAATGCATTAAAAGGCACAAAGGAGCGGACGACGAAAACCGGCGACGCAACGGAGGTAATAACAACGAAAACGAAGAGTCGACGTCCCGGCATGCGAATAAAGGCGAGACCTAACGATGGCCGCGATAACGATCGGCGTCAATCATAAGTTTCGCATTGCGCCGATGCGTCGCGGATATCGATGCGACGCTGTTTACATTACGTCGCATTACGTTCGCGTACAGTTACGTCGGCATTCAGATCACCGGCTCGGGCATTTTTCGACAGCCCGACGTCTCGAGAATTCCCGCCGGTAGGATCGGCGCGCGCGCGACGTCGACTTCCTGCTTTCGTGCTTTCAATTTTCCCTCGCCGCTAATCTCCGCACAATTGTATCTTCTGCGGCGGCTCGGCCTCGGCCACTTATCCGTTTATCTCTCCGGCGTCTGGCGCGCCATTCTTCTCGGAGAACTGTAACCGATTGTTATTACGCAGCGCGGGGCGCCGGGCGCGCCCGGCCGGTCGGAAGTTCCCAGCGCGCGGTTTTCGCCGATTCTCGCTCTCGCGCTACCTGCGACGGCGGCGACGCGAAGAGGCGGAAGTCTGCGCGCGCGCCGCGACTGTCGAATTCTCGCGCGCGTTTCGGAGCTCGCGAGGAGAGCAAACAATTAAAAGTCTATCGCCTCCTAATGGAATATCGAGCGGATTGCGATCGCGCGCAATCGTCGGCGGCCGAGAGGCGCAATCGAAAGGCACAACGAAAAAGAAAGTTGTTGTTTTTTTTTTTAATCGTTCGTCGATACGCCGATAAGGTCGGCGCTCGGGCGAATTAATTTCGCGCGCCTGATTAAGGAAAGTTCTAGATGCCGAGACAATGCGACCGGCGCTCGATCGCCCGCCGAAATCCGCGCGCTCGCGTCGAAATAGAAAATGATCGACGGCCAATAAATAACTTTCACCCGAAAAACGTTAAAAGGCCGGCGCGTCGTTATCGAGCCGAATTTCTAGCCGGCCGCCTTGCACTTGAGTCGCGCGCGCGCGCGCGGAATGCTCTTAATTGGTTCGAGGCGCGGAGCGCGCCGTGCGACACACGAAAATGACGATTTCCTTTTTTCCGACGCGCCGCTCGTTATTCACGGCGCGCCGCGTCTCGAGCCGCGCTCGATATGAGCGGCGTATTATGAGCGGCAATTATGCGCTTAATTTATTACATGCCCGCCGCAAGTGCAAAACTTTCACTCGCGTTTATCGCGGCGCGCCTGCGACGACGCGGCCGGGCGCGCGCGCGCGTTTTCGTCGCGCGGCGGCGAGAAAAATCGAAGCGAAGAGAAACGAAGCGACGCGCCCGGGACGTCGGGCGCGCGCGGACGTGGCGCGCTCGCCGCGGACGACGCTCGCGAGGAGAAGGCTCCGTCGGATCTTCGGCGCGTTCGGCGGCGTGTGCGTTCGCGTGATTGCCTCGCATTCGTGCGCGATTATGGGCACAGCATTTACGTTAATAATAACGACGATGATGATAATGCCGGCGATGATAATAATAACGAATGGCGTGACAAGGCGACGCGTCGTGTCGAGGCGTGTCGTCCGACGGGGTGGTACACTCCCGAGAGCTCGGACGCTCGACGCGCCGGAGAGGCGCGCGGCTTCGTTGCGCGAGCGATCGAAATTAATCGGGACGCCAGGAACGCCGGCGGAGACCGCGAGGGCGTCTCGCAGATTTGCCGATGGCCCAAATGATTAGCGCGAATTCGGCCGGCGCGTCGCCCGGCACGGATCAATGCGAGCCGTTACGAAACACCGCCGAACCGGCCGGACGATCGCGAGTGTCCTGATTTACTTTTCCGCCGCCGATGCGCGCGCGCGCTCTTCGGTTCGTTGAGCGTTTCGGCGCCGCGCCGCGCCGCGCGTATCATTGTTCTCCGGGCCGGCGACCGTCCGCGCGATTTTGTCGTGAGAATGCCGCGCTGCTGAAATGGCGCAACGCGCGCGCGCGCGAAACAATGAGTATCGTAATTGTTTGCAATACAAGCGGCTCTTGTTTTGAGTCCGGCGCTGCCGACCGCCGTCGGCGCAGCTCCGACACGCGGTTGGGCAACGCTCGGAAGGCGACCGCCGCCCGTCCGGCGATGATGAAAAATGAGGCTTACCGAGAAATGAAAATTGCTCGCAATTAGCGATCGGCCTTTGTTGCGCGAGAGGCGCAGAAATCCGCGGCCGAGCGCCGGCACGTGTCGCGTTGAAAAGCGGACGCCTAATGTTTGTTTTATGCAAAGCGCGCCGCTAATTAAACGTTAAATAATAATTGCATAGTTGCAGCAACGCGTGCGAGTAAGCAAACGTTATTGCAAGCTGGCCGGCGCGGCGCGCCGCGGCGTCGTCATGCGCTCACTCAAAAGTTCATTTGCGCGGAAAAGCGCGACAAAAAGTAGGCCAGAGACGCGCGCGGCTCGCCGCAGTTGACGAAACGCCGGCGCGACATGTGCGGGAAGCGTCTCCGCGCCGAGAGCGTCTAATCGCGCGCCCGTTAATTAAGCCGGCGGGCAATAAATTCGCGCTGAGTGACTTTCGATTGATGCGCGCCGGCCGCGCCGTTTCAGCGGCTCGCCGGTTTTTGCGCGCGGCAGATGCTGCCGACCGAGGCGGCTTCGGCGTCGGCCGCGGTCGCGAAGATTTGCCGCCGTTCGCATACTCCGAATTCGAATTTTTCCGGCAAAAACCGAGGAGCGCCGCATAAGCCAGCGGCGCGCATTCTCGCCGCGCGCGCCAGCTGCGCTTGCGCGAGGCGCCGGCGATCCGCGGCGAGCCTGCAATTCATAATCGCGCGATTCCGCCGGACTGCGCGCCGCGTTTCTTCCGCACGCGCTTCTAAGCGGCTCAATTAGACCGGCGATTAAATTCTTTCGACGCTCGCGCAAACAGCCCGCTGATATCCTAATAATAAACGCCGCGCGCCGGCGATGTTTACGAACGTCTCGGATCGCTGGCCGGTAACGAGAGACTCCGCGTCGAATTCGACGCGCGATCGCCGCGGAAAGAACCGAAAATTTACGTCCGAAAGCCGACGCGTTCGCCAATCAATTCGCCGCCGAATGCATCGTTAGCAGCCGCTGCGGCTTGGCAAGTGATCGCGCAATCAAACTGTCGATCATCGAGCGGCGGCGCCATTGAAGGCTCGCGTTTTTGGCGTGATTAGTGAGAAATGAATGAAGAGCGAAATAAAGCCACGGTCACGTGGCGACCTGTCGACGAATTTAAACGCCGCACGAATCCGTGAACAGTTAAATCCTCCAAAAACTTAATTGGTTTATTAGTTATTTATTTACGATCGAGTGACTGCGGGCTTCACACGCGTTTTTTGCGCCCACTCGAGCGCGCATCGCTTTACGACTGTTTTTTTTCACAATTCGGCCCGGCTGTCGACGCTTAATTAATAATTATAAACAATCATCGGCGAGCATTAGGCGCAATTAAAGCCTTAACACTCGGCGTCCCGGCGAGAGCGGCTTTTTGCGTCATTCTCGAGGCGTCGAAACGCTCGACCGGTTCGTTCGTGTCTTCCCCGATCGCTCCCGTGCTTCCGTGCGGCGCGATTTTTACGGCGCGCGGTTTCGTCCGGCGGGTACCGTTGCGCGTTATCGATAACCGAAAAAGATGTGCCCACTTAGAGCGCGGCGCTCTCTCGGTAACAGTAAACCGCTTTAATCCTCGACGCGCCTCTCGGAGATTCGGACATGCGATCGCCCGAGCGTCGCCGCCTAACAATGATAAAACGGTACGTTCGGCAATAAAATGCACAGAACGGAATCGGCCGCTCGGGCGAATTCATCAATCAAACCTCTCCGAGGCGCGAGACGCAAATGAAATTGTTTAACTTAATTAAGCGACGAGCGCGAGCGAGCGCCGGCCGTAAAGCTAATTGCGCTGCCGACGCGCGGCGCGGTAATTGGAGATCGGTGCTTTTTTTTCTCCGATAAATTTCAATTACGTGCTCGGCGCGCGTAATTCGATGTCAAAAATTCGCTCGAGTAACGGTGGATCGGATACGCATCGATCTCTGGCGCGCGGTCGCCTTCGAGCATTCCAGCGCGGCCGGGAAGACGGGCTCGCGATCAGCGAAAGTTGATTTGGACTTAATTTTCGGGCAGAAACGTTTACCGAAAAAGATGCTCGGCGCGACCGGCCGCAGCGAGTTCGGGCGAGCCCCGGCCGTTGCGAAACGCATTAACAATGCCGCTCGCTTAATCAAATAATCACGCCGAGCGGAGCGACGCGCCGATTGAAAATTGCTCGCCGTTCGCGGGCTCGTTCGCAATTAAATTTCGTCATTCTCGCGGTCGCGGTTGAAAACAAAAGTCGTGGGCCCAGATATCTCTCCGGCCCGGCCGCGTCGATCATAATTGCTTCTGATTCAAATGATTCCGGCCACTTATCCGCGCGAAATTAATCTCTCTCTCGCTCGCAATTGCGCGCCGATTTCTTGCGTCCGCGCCCGTCCGCGATTGTCCACGAGCATCGAATCGAACGCGCGCGACGTCGGAGCGAATCGAAATTGAATGGCGATAGAAAACGCGTTGCCAGACGCGGCGGGAATGCCTGCTCGGCGTGTCGGAGTGAACGTTAAACGTTTACATTAAGACAACGCACGGACAAACATCACGAAACTATGTACTCGCCGTCGTGTGTGACAAGCAACCTTGTATTACTTTTTTTTTTTATTAAAAAAGAAAGTTACTTTTGTTAGAGTTACTTGCGGCGTACGAGCCGCGCTCGCGGCGCGAATGCACTCGAGATTGATACTTCTCGGAGAGCTCATTCTGCGCGCGCGAGCATGGGCGACTTCGACAGACTTCTTCTAGCTCGCTGCCTACGTGCAGGCTCGCGCAGAGCGAATCTAGAGACGCGTCTCGATGCGTCCCTAATTTCGTCGTTTCTCATTCTCCAGCCGCGTCCTTTCCGCCGCCCGGATGAGGCACCGTGGGCCTTTCTTTGGAGCTTAAAACTTGCCTCCCTTGACGCTTCTCGATGACACGAGTGATGGATTTGGAGAAAATAACGCTTTTATTCGTTTGCTTCCAGGCGGAACGTCTCGCCGACTACGGCCGCCTGCTGAGCGGCTCGCAGCCCGCGCTCAACGGCAGGAGGAAGGACCTCGACAGGATACAAGACCTCTTCCCGAACGACCATCTCGGCCTGCACGCCAGCGAGGCGAACTCGTCGTATCATGTCGTGAGTTTCGCACAGTTTCGCCCAGCTCCGCGACCGACCGGGAGCGGATGATTCACGCCGCAGGCACGTCCCAACCCCGGCGGTGCGGTCGCGCCGTTAAGACGCCGGCGTGCGCTAGCGCCGCGATGCGATACGAAATTTTGATTTATCGGCCGCGGCCGCGGCCCGAATTAAAAATGCAAATCGTAAAACTGTCCCCGTCGACCGCGCGAGCCCGGCCGAGATCGTTTTTCACGCGCGCGTGCGTTTCTTTATTATTTGATATTTTATCTAAAAAGCGGGCCATGTGGTCGAGCGCGCCGGCCGCGACCGGCGACGGCGACGGCGGCGGCCACAAATCAGCGCCGCTGCGTCAGTTACGTCATTTATCGTTATGTCTCGCCGGCGTTGTTAAACGCTAGAAAATACGACATAAGGCGCGGGGAATTCGCTCGGCGACCGTAGGCAAGGCATGCCTACGTGCGCGTGTGTGCATTGCATTTTACGCTTCATCTGGCGTCGGAAAACAGAGGAGCGAAGAGAGGACGCGGCCGGCCGTTCTTTATAGCGCATGCTCGCGCGTAATTGAATATCATAGTCGGCATGATCCGCCTCGGCCGATACTGCCGCTCTTCCTCAAAGACAACGGCGACGTGCTTCCGTATTTTGTTACCGCCGCTTTTTCTCGCGGCGTGCGGCCGGCAAGACCTCGGCTTTTTTGAACTTTAATTGAAAATCCGGACCGGCCGAGCGCGGAAACGCGAGAAAACCGCGCCGCGTGTGCGCTCCCCACAAGCGGGGAAAGCGGGATCCTAAAACCGTGATTTTACGGCGCCGCTAAACTTTTCTCGTCCGCCATCGACGTCCGACATGCAAGCCTACAACACGTAGTCGTTCGGTTTTGTGTTTGGCTTGGCTGTGTCCGCCACATGACAGGAAGGTGGTTCGGACGCGCCATGCTAATGTAATGTTGCAACGTTGTAATCCGCGCCGTTACGGTTCGATTTTTTGTTCGCCGCGCAATCGCGACGCCTGGAAGATGATGCGCCTTTATTTATATTATTACGAAATCGAAACGTGGACTTAAGAGCTTACACCGAAGCCCATGCCGATTTTCGTCGTCTCGGACGTTATCGCGCGCCGGCGACGAGGTGGCCGCGAAGAATGGCGCAAGGCATCTCGGGAGATTTGCGTTCGCGCTCGGCCTAGGCGCTCGCGCCGCCGGCGCGGCCCGCACGCAACGTTACGCAACGCTAGATTTTTCTTCGCTCACGGATGATATGGGATTATGTCATTTCGGCGTTTTATCGCGGCCTCGCCGGCGTTTGCATCTCATATTTGCATGCGGCATTCGGATTTGAATATTATCGCTTTTTATGGGTTCGCGTCAGAGACGCGGTGGCCGCGCGACGCGCGTTTGGCGATGATGCATTAAAGTCATTAACGAGCCAATTATTCAAGGACTTAAAACGCCTGAACGATGACTTCCCGCTTTGCCCGTCGCCGCGCGAGCTCTAATTGCTTTGGTGCCGTTGCAGAAGACCAAGTCATTCCGAAAGAAGTCCTTCTCGGACCTCACGTTGGCGGCGCACGAATTCAAAGGCGACTGCAGCCGAATCTTTCTGGTCGAGGCGCCGTGTGCCATGGCGCTGCCCAACATCCCGATGACGGCGAAGCCGCGTCACCTGTTCTTGTTCTCCGACCTTCTGCTGGTCGCCAAACCGCGCAGCGGCGGCACTTTCAAGCTGAAGGTAAGCGCACACCGACTCACACGTGACAACAGACAACGGAACATGGATACATGTTGCTCGCGTGTTCGCAGGAGAGCGTGCGAGTGTCGGAGCTGTGGCTTGCCGCGTGCCCAGAGTCCGAGACGGGCTTCCTCGTCGGGTGGCCGAATCCGGCCAGGACGCTCCTGGTGTCGTTCTGCACGCAGGCGGCGAGGGACTCGTGGTGGCGCGAGTTGCAGCAGGCGTTGCAAGAGCAGCTGAGGCTGGAGCCGCCCGTCACCAACATCAAAGTCATATTTCGGGATCCCCTGTCCGGGACCGAATGCGTAAGTCGAAGCGATTCGCGCTCGAAGCGGAGAGGTGACTGGATTTCTTTCGTTGCAGTCAAAAACGATTGGCGTCGGGCCAGACACGTCGACCGGGGAGCTGGCTCGTCTCGCACTGGACGAGTCCAGGACCAACGAATGGGGATACACCTTGTACGCAAGGGATCGCGACTCGGCGCCCTGTCCCCTCCTGGGGTGCGAACGCCCGCATTCCATCCAACTGGCCAGGATACGCCAGTCGCTTTGCACCGAGGAGGGCTTCGATCTGACTCACTGCAACAACAACCGAATACCCAGCGACATTGTGTTCGAGCTGAGGCCCAATTGCAAGCCGCCGGTGGCGAATAGGAAGTGAGTGACTCTTCGAAAGTGATTGGCAGCGCAGGCTTAATCTGGGCTTTCTCTAGGGCGCACTTGAAGCTGTTCAGAAAGAACTCCACCAAGTTCTTCGGGGTCCCATTGAATCGGCTGTGCGTCAACAGCGCGCTGCCGCCGGTGCTCGTTTCCACGCTGCGAGCGTTGTCTCAACGAGGCCCGCAGACCCAAGGAATTTTCCGGCGCTGCGCGTCCGCGCGCGCTCTGCGCGAATTGCGCGAGAAGATCGATTGTCACGGTGCGGACCCGTTTGAATGCCCCATTATGGGACGAAGCTAACGCCCATTGTTTGCTTGTTTTAGGAGCGTCCGTTTGCGCGGAAATCGAGTCGACGCCCGCGCTACTGCTGGCCGCGCTGCTGAAGGACTTTCTGCGCAACCTCCCCGAGCCGATCCTCAGCGGCAACGCACAGGAATGGCTCAGCGTGGCCAGCACGGGTCGCGTGGAACAATTGCGTCGCTTGTTGCGCACGCTGCCGAGGGAAAATCACGTGCTGCTGGCGCACATCGTCAGCGTGCTGCACAACATCGCGAAGCGATCGCGATTCAATCTGATGTCGGCGGCCAATTTAGGTACGTGCACTCCCGTTCGCTCATGCCGGACGAAGGTGGATTGATTGTTTGCTTGCTCGCTCGCAGGTGTTTGCCTCGGGCCCAGTCTGCTCTGGGAGCCGTCGCAGAACGCGCCGATGCGCACGCTGCCAGCTCTGGTCGAGATGCTCATCAGTCATTGTCAAAGCTTGTTCGGGTCCCAAGTGGTCTCCCTACTGGGCGAGGCCGCCCACGACAGCGGAGCCGAGGAGTCGGACAGTTTACATTGTAAGTTGCTACTCCATCTCGCCCTGACGCGCACGCTATAGTTGTCGATCGCTTCCAGCATTGGGTCTCTCCCTAGACTCGGTGGAACTGTCCAAGGATCAGAAGTCGCTCTCCCGGGACTCGGGTCTCACGCTCTCCGAGGACGACAGGGACTCTCCGGGCCTGCTGTACACGAACCCGTCGTTCCATCGCTCCGACTGGAGCCGGCAGGCGGCGAGGATGCGCTCCCTGGACAACACGTGGATCGAGGAGGACGAGGCGTTCTGCACGTCCAACGAGAGCCTCTGCGGCCCGCCGATACCTCCGCGCCGGCCGCCGCCATTGCGACACCTGCCGCCCGTGCACCTGCCGCCGATCTATCGCCCGCCGCCTCCGCCGCCACCCACGTACGCTACGGCCAGGTTGCTGCTGGTAACCGACGCCGAAAGCGAGAGTTACGTTTGAGTGTACTTTTATCCACTGACAAGCACTGTCTGCATTTATTATTACAAGTATTAAGCAACTACTTTACGAGCCGGCCGATGACCGAGCGGTCCAACATTTGGACCGGACCTGTGAGAGTCTCGAGCGCTTGGTACAAATCGCCGTTGTCTTCCGTGCGAGGCGAAGATCCGCAGTGACTCCGCTTCGCGTTCGTTTGCGCCAGGCCGAGATGATGGGGGCGATGAGAGAGAGCTAAATTACGAGAGCCATATTGTTTGTAAGTGAACCGGTGACCACATTCACGTATACGATACCGGCGACGTTCACTTGACGCATAATAATTGTATGTAACATTACACTACGCAATGTTTTCTAATTCTATTATAAGTATATCATTTATTTTGTCATTTTACGTGTATAATGTATATTCATTTCTTTAACGTGTAAGCATATTGAGCGCTAATATTTTGTTGCAACAAACTTATTTGCATTTGTTCGGTGTAAATAACGAGTACAAACGCACGCGGAACGCAGCGGACTTTCGGCGTTTTTCGTTCTTCAACACAACGTACATACGTAACTCTTCTCTGGCTCTTTGATCAAAATATGAAATGTAAGCAAAGTACTGCAATTTTGTATATAAAAGAACGTTTATATTATACATAAGAATATTGATGTATTCAAATATACAAAGAATATGAAATAAACGTACATATTTATCAAGGACTTTCGAAGAACCTTAGTTCCTCGCCAAATGCACAATCCTCGGGAACAATCAAACGCCTCGTTCAATGTATCAATTTTATTTACAAAAATATACGCGCGATCAAAAAGTATAATCTAAATTAGAAAATGTCGCCCCCTTCTTTAGGAATCCGCCCTTCATTTAAAGTTCAAGATGTATTTTTGTCCTGTCATGCCTTGAACCGTCAAAGTGTTCATCAGCGCCTCCTTGTAGTTGTCGAAATCGACCAGTTTCGAAGCTGGCCCATGGAGCTGCTTGCCGACCATGTACTGGACGAGATCGTCCAGCATTTGCCTCCTCTCCGGAGACGTGGCGTTCCTCTTAGACCATTCGGTCATCCAGAATCCCCGAACTTGGAGATTTTTGAAGATCAGCATGGCCGTCCCGACCGTCACGGGCTCTCGCGACATGCCACCGTAGGTGACTATGGGCGCGCTGTGCTCCAGGGTCCGCATCAATTCCGTGGCGCTCTTGCCCCCGACGCAGTTGAGCCCCAGCTTCGGGCGCGGCAGCTCTTTGTTCTTGAACAGCGCGGTGGTGCGCAGTTCCTCCTCGGTTAAAACCGCAGTGGCGCCCAGATTCGTCAAGAATTTCTTCAACTCGCCCACGTTCGGCCTGTCCCTAACGACGTTGACGCTTCGCAGCCCCCAGATCTTGCAGAGCTGAATGACGTTCTGCCCGCACGCGGAATTCCCGCCGTTCTGAATGACCACGTCGCCCTTCGCCAGGACGGCGAAGTCTTTCAGCATGCGATAGGCAGTGCAGGGATTCACGGTGAGCGTGCACGCTTCGACCAGGCCCAGCTCGGCGGGAATTTTGAACGCCTGCGCGGCGTCGAGCACCGTGTGCGATTGCCAAGTGCCGGACATCGCGTGCAAGGGCACGACGCGGTCGCCCACGGCGAACGTCGTCACCTTGTCGCCGACTTTGATCACCTCGCCGACGCCCTCGTTGCCGGGAATCGCGGGGAGCGTCGGCTTCGCCGGGTACTTGCCTTGGATCGTGTTGATGTCGGCCGGGTTGACCGGTGCTGCCAGCATGCGGACGAGCAGCTGATTAGCCTCCACTTGCGGGATCTTCGCCTCGACCTTCTCGACCACCTTCACGGGGTCTCCGTATTCGCGGTACAGCAGCTTCGAGGAGGCGGCGTTCTGTGAGTAGGCCCGAATTTGCGCCCAGAGCTTGGCCGTGCTGCGTGAGAAACGCATTTTTGTGGGAAACACTTGTCGGAGAAGCGTCGAGCGTCACGTAGCGGTCGCGTCGCGTTCAGGTTAGGATCGGATCGATTTTGTAAGCGCGCTGACGTCGAGCGAAACATCTGACTAGACTCGGCTCGTTTCACTAGCGACTTCTAACTTTAATTCGTTATATTATAAGATATTTGACTATCAACGCATACTAACCAGCTTTCCAATCATAATTTGATATCAAGTGTTTCAAATAACTTGTGTGTGTATACTCGAAGGAAAACTTTATGAAAACTGACTTATTTTTTTTTTAGGTCAAATAAATGCTTTCTAATTTTGAGTACTGGACACTATATCAAGGGAGGCAGGTAATACATGAAATATAAATATCATTCGAGATCAATACATCAGCATTCCATGTGGTTGCTGATTGTCAGAGTGTGGTAGCAGCCGGATTTAATTATTGACTGCTATTAGTTATTATGCATGAATGGGAAATTGACCATATGATGACAAAGAGATTAATTATTGCACTGACTTCATAATGTCCAAGATGATTCATGCATGAATATTGACAATTCGCGGAACATTTTCTGCTGGTTTTCCTCTGATTCCCAATGTTTTGCTTGATCTACAACATAATGTGCATCTTAAACCACGAAATATTTTAATCATCACCATCAGTTCTTACCCCAAACGGGAGAGTCGTTCATCATAACAACTTGTGCCTGTCTAAAAACATCAACATTTGTGATTCTGTGTGACTGTGTTTGATTACCCTCGCAATATAGGAACCTTTTATTCGTTTTCATCAACAACAACAATGCCTTAGCCTAGAGATATGAATAATTTACATTACAATATAGAAATAGGCCTCTTAAAGCTTAACACAATGCAACATACAGTTCAGTACGTAATTGCTTGATTGGTTTGAGTACGTGATATTCGCGTGCCGTTAGAAAATGCACGCCTAGTTCGCCCCGTTCTCGATCATATTGATCAGGTCCTCGCTGAAGTCGTCGTTATCGTTGGGCCCGCCCGTAATTTGCAGGTCGTCGAACATGCCGTCCAGCTGGTCGACGCCGTTGTTATTGTTCCCACCCTTGTTGTCCGTCCGCGCGGCGATGTTGTCGAAGTGACTGGCGCTCTTATTATCCTTGTAGTTGATCGATAGTTTGAGCACGTTGCTGGTCGCGTTGCCGGCGAGGCTGTTGCCTTTGAGCTGCCCGGCGAGCATTTCCAGCTCCAGCGCCTCGTTGCGATTGGCGTCCTTCGGGTCCTCCTCCTCCGGCTCCCTGTCCTCGTCGTCGCGCAGGAGCTTTCCGTTCTGCGTCACGCTGTAAATGTTCTCGCCCAGGTTGCGCAGCATGTCCTCGGCGAACGGGCACAGGTTCTCGACGACGAAGCGCCCTTCGTTGTCCTGCAGGCCGATGCGCAGCAGCAGGGAGACGCGCACGTGGAAGTCCTTCAGCCAGTCGAGGGTGGAGTCGCGCAGCTCGGTGATCTCGCTCGGGCTGAGGATCTTCGAGAAGTTGTCGAAGACGTTCTGCACTTTGTGCAGCTGCAGCTGGGTGGCCTCGTGCGTGACGTAGTTCTCGATCTCGTACAGGTGCCGCTGGGTGAGCTTGAGCAGGTCGTCGCCGAGCGTGATCTGCCACTTGAAGACCATCGTGATGAGGTCCCACAGCTTGTCCATGGACTTGGCGTCCAGGCGCATCATTGACGATTGCGTCACGTCCTCGATGAGGTCCTTGAGCGCCTGATGCGAGTACGCCGCCTGCGGTTTAACTATTTCGGCGACTAGCTGTTGCGAGACGAGGACGGATATGATCTCGTCCAGTACTTTAGGGTAAAATATGGAATAGAGGAAGCACGGAATTAATAACCTAGCAGCGAGGCGTCGCGGTCGCGAACAGTTATTGAGCTGGAAGTATCGATTGTGATATTACGATATTACAAACAAATCTATGAGTTTGATTCGAACGAAAAAGGAACGCAAACAAAAGGAGAAAGGGCACGACCCCGCGGAAGCCAATTACGGTCGCTCGTGAAAGTTATTTATTGACGAAATAAAACACAATACACTGGAATGGGCATTATAATACAAAGTATAAAGTAGAAACAGAAATCGCGCGCTTGAACTCGAACGCCCTTCGAACTACGGCCGGGCTTAAGGTGAAATTGGACTCGTACTGCGCATGCGTGCCGGGCTTAAGCAGGAGCAACTAAAACACGAAAAACACAACGTGGTTTGTGTGCGGCTGTGGCGTCGGTGGTGGCTGTGCTCGGGACGCGGACACTGTGCACGCTTTTTACGTCTCCTGCGAGCCTGCTACAAATATAGCCCGCGGGCCGCGCTCGGCGTGCGTGCGAGTAGTCTCATACCAAGTGCGGAGCGCTCGTGGTCGACGCCCTGCGCCTGCAGCCGCTGCGCGACGACGAAGATCATCTCGGCGCCCAGGTTGATCACCAGGAAAGGTGTGACGTACCGCGACATCGTTACGCCCGTCTCCGCGCCGCCGTCCGGGAATAGTTCGCGTTTCGCGCTCGGCCTACTCCTGCGAGGCGTAGCTCGCGACTGAGGCGCACGCGGTCGCCGCGCCGTCCTGCCCGGAAGGGAAAATCGATCGCATGCGGGTGCGTGCCCCCCGCGTACGATAGCGCGCGGCCATGAGTGGCAGCGCGACCGCCGCCGAGGTGTTCGACGCGCTGTGCAGGCAGCTGGTGGCCGACGACGAGGTAGCTGCCGTCTCGAGCGCGTTTGCTCGGCTAGCGGCGGATAGAGAGCGCGTGCAGTTCGCTCTCGACCTGCTGAGCCGACGCGGGCTCCTGCCGCGCGCGGGCTCCGCGAGCTGCGAAAAGGACGACGAGGCATGCGCCCGGCTGAGGCAACAGGCGGAAAACGAGATCGACGATGGGAACAAATTGTTCGGCGCCTTGCGGACTCTTAGCCGAGCGGTCGCGCACGGAGTCGCGGGTAGCGAAAGTCTGGGGAAAGCTTATTTGGCGAGGAGCGACGCGCTGTACGAATTGGGCTTTTTCATCAATTGTCAACAGGTGAAGATTACTTCCTCGCGCCCGAATCCTTTCTACGCGCTCCGCGCGTATCCCCCGTTTCCCCCCGCTGTGTTTCTTTTATTTCATGCCGCCTTGTGGATATCTGGTTTGGTTTAAGGATTTGCAATTAGCCTCCGAATGCGCGAACGCTAACACGGCCGAAATCAAATCGAGACTGGGCAAATGCGAATCGGCGCGCGGCGCACAATCGGAAAGGGCCGATGAAAGCGTAATACCGCGCATTACGCACGCTCCTAATAGTGCAATTGCGTGCGCCGGGGATTCGGTCGCGATAAAAAAGAGCGCCGATTGCGGGCGGCATGTGGTCGCCACAAAGGACATACACATCGGCGAGGTGATCGCGGTGGAAGCGCCCTTCGCCGCCATCATGGTCGCCGACCCGGACGTTTCCACCACGCACTGCCACAGATGCCTGCGGGTGAATTATGCCCCCCTGCCCTGCGAGCGGTGCACCTTTGCCATGTACTGTTCGGCGGAGTGCAAACGCCTCAGCTGGAAGAGTCATCATCAGTTCGACTGTCCCATCGCGGGCGCCCTTCAAGCGCTGGACCTGCCGTCGTTGGCGCCGTTCGCGATTCGAGTGGCGATTGCCGCCGCCCCCGAGTACGACGTGATCGAGACCTATTCGACCGAAAATGACGTGCCGGAGAAAAGCTACGAGTCCGCGCGATATGAAGAAATCCACAACTTGTGCACCAACACCGAAGGGCGCAGCGTCGCGGACCTTTTTCGGCGCGCCGTCAACGCCGCCTTGATTTACGACCAATTCGAGCGCAACACCACGTTTTTCACAGCCGCGAATGGGAGCGGCGCGGACACGAACCGCTCGGCATTCAAAGGGCTGCTCCTGCGACACATGCAAACCGCGCCGTCCAATTTCCACCAGATCAGCGAGAAACGCCTCAGCGCCCACGGCCTCGAGAACTCCTCCGGAGCGGTGGACATCGCCGGCGGCGCGTACAGCTTCCTCTCGCTGATCAACCACTCGTGCGCCCCGAACGTCGTCCGGCATTGCTACGGCGCCACGACGGTCCTGCGTGCGATTAAATTCATTGCGCGCGGCGAAGAGGTCCTCGATAATTACGGGTTTGTTTTTGCGCCGCCGCTCGCCCTCCGCGAGCAGTAATGGCCTTATTAGTCTTGCTTCGTTCCAGCATTCACTTCGCCGTCATGCCCAAAGCCGAGCGGCAGCAGCATCTGAAGGCGCAGTACTTGTTCGAGTGCAAGTGTCGCGCCTGCGTCGAGGACTGGCCACTCTACCCGGATTTGCAAGTCCTGGCGGATCAGCCCGACGTGTCCTATGACGAAATCGCTGCACTCGCGTCGGCGGACCCGGAAGGCATTGTCGAGCTCCTCGAGGCGTTCGTCGCCAAGGCGCGCGCGCTCGGGCAAGCGCCGCAGCCTTGCAGGAATCTCAACGCCATCGAGGAGTGCATCAAGGAGTGCTTCTTCCGACTCGCGAACACGAGACGCGTTGATTAATGATCCCGATGGCGGGCGTAAGAAATTCAATGACGCATTAGTTCAGCCAGCTGTCAATATGAATAATAACTCGCGATTAACGAGATTTGTTGCAGCCGAATTAGGTCAGAGCGATAAACTTTGATCGCTATGGCTAATTCAACGCGATACAAGTGCATCGATTTGTAATCCCCCATTTTTATGAAAAGTTTATACAATAAACGTTTACAAACTCGTCGAGTGTAGCGGCCAATTCATTTTTTCGATATTCCGCGTTCGTTCCGGTTTATTTATTTATAGCGATTGCACGCTTGTTTATCTTGAATTACAATGATAAACACGCCAAGTTGGGTCGTTCGAACAAATCGATGGCGGCGAACGTTTCTACGCAATGTTTTCTAATAATAAAACACTTTCGGTGGCTGGCATGCGCACGCAATAAATTCGGTCACATTATACATGCACGCGGCGTCCTCGTCGGGCGATTTATCATTTCATAATTGCAACGCTTCAAGTCTAAACGTGCAATTTTTCAAATAAAATCGTTGCGCGCGGCTGAACAAGCAAAATATTTACTGGCGCAGGCTTTGCGGCGCGCGGCGCGCTTTTTTGCGTCGGCGTGCCGAAAGAGGAGCATTATCGGATTAGCGCGTTTTATGCGCGCCGATTAATTGCATTGTCATTAGCTTCCGACGTCCGCAACGCGGCGAAACTTTTCGGACGGCGGCGCAGCGGTGGCATCAAAGTATATGAGCATATTCTCTATGTTTAATCACTTGCCGCCTGCGCGCAGCTTACTCTCTGGCTTTAGTAAATAGTTCTCGGACGCGTTGTGCAGCCGTGCCGATAGCCGCTGGCTGCGGCTTCGTGGCGAGGTGTTGCAGAGCTTTACAGTTCTAACGTGATAGGCAAAATATGCTCCGAGGAGGTGGGCGGCGTGTGTAAATCCCGATGATATTGCTTCTGGCGGCTCTGGTGAATTCGTATCGAGGAGCGCGAACAAGGAGCGCTTGGTTCCACTCCAGTTCTATTGATTTATAGCGTCGTATTAGTGCGGCAGAAGCCTGAGAAAAATGTCTACATGGCGTTCCGCCGATGTTCACATCCGCGCGCTCATGCGTGATGCTGCAAGACGAGAGCGGTTCTGTTTCTGTGATTAGCTTTTTGCCGAATTCACTCGCCGCACATGTCGATCATAAAGTACGGTAGATTAGCGGCTCCATGGGAACGCGGAGGCGCAGCGCACGTTTTCTTTTTTATTGCTTCGCTAAATTTAAAACTTTCAGCGGCGTGCGTTGTTTGTTAGCGAACATCGGCAGTCTAATCACCTTACGCGCTAAACAATGCGGCACGTGCTGCGTTTTCGTTGGGTCGCTCATTCGCTATATTATATTGTGGAGCGGGCTGAATATTGCATGTCGAAACTGTCGCAAGATGACGAAATGCGCAAATACTCCTGAATATTAACGACGACTAAATACGTCTATTATGCTTGCCGAGTTGTTTGCGCCGGTCGCGAAATCGCGCGGTTTTCGCATTGACATGCGCAGTGTTCGCTGGGTTTTTGATGACGAAGGTATGCGGAGTGCGGAAAGCGCGCGTCGTACCTTCGGGCGCAGGCGTCTTTAGCTCGAAAGTTAAGTCGGGTCGGAGTGATCAGGCCGCAAGCGGTGCGAGCGGGCGAACGCGGCATTTAACATTCGCGTTTTTTCACAGTGCAGCAGTAAACTCTTGCTAACATAAGTCTAGTCGCAAACGCAACGAGCCTCATTCGACTCAACATCGCGCTCAGTCAGTCGGCTATCACTCGTTAGCCTGCTCACTTCGGAATCACTCCTAGCCGCTTGCTAGACGTCTCGAACTTCTCTAAAACAATCTGAGAAGTTTCTAAGTTCTGTGCCCGTTCGGATTGAAGCGCGCGCCCGCGAAGCACGACTCATTCAATTAAGTTTTTTAAGTTCCGTCTAATTAGTTTAAATCGTTGCGACGTAATTCGGGCGTAATTGATCGAAGGGGACTGGACGCAATCAGATTTTGTTTGCGAGTTCTTTGGTTTGTTAAATCTCATTAATTCGCGAGGCATTTATTCAATTCGCCATGACGCTGCGCGCGCTCGGGCTGCTCTTGTGCGCGGCGGCCGCAGCCGCCGACTTGGATTTGACCATTTTGCATACCAACGACATGCACGGCCGATTCGAAGAAACCTCCGCGAATTCGGGCACTTGCAGAGAGCCCGGCAGCGACAAGTGCTACGGAGGGTTCGCGCGCGTCGGGCACGTCGTGCGTGCGCACCGCAACGCGTCCCTGAAGAACCCTGCCGGTCCTGCGACACTCTTCCTTAACGCCGGCGACACCTACACCGGCACTTCGTGGTTCAGCGTGCACAAGTGGAAAATCGCGGTGGACTTCATCAACCTGTTACAGCCGGATTGCATCGTAAGTATTCGGTTTTCTCGTGGACGAAACGTGACCATTTTTTATTTCGGGACCATGGCGCTGGCTGTTTGTGATTTTGCTATGCCTACATTCAAATGTCATCAGGTAATGCCAGCAGACTCAATGAAACCGCCATTAATTTGCCAGCCGGTGCCGATGTAATCACGGAAGCGTATCACTGTCATTATAGCTGGCCTCGGTGATATTTTTTGCATTTTAATGCTAGGCACATTGACTGAGTGTCCGAATGATTTTAAAGAGATGTTTTGCACAAAATACAATGCTATCCTGCGAGATAAAAATGAGATGATTTATAACGTGGCATAAATTTTTAGTCGTTCGGGAACCACGAGTTCGACTACGGCGTCGAAGGCATCATACCTTTTCTCGACAACCTCAAAGTGCCGCTTGTGGCTGCCAACTTGGACTTCTCCAAGGACAGTCAATTCACCGCGACCGTGCCAAAATCGCACGTGTTGACTGTGCGTGGAGTGCGTATCGGTGTCATTGGCTACTTGTTGCCCGACACGACGATTTTATCCTCCACCGGCAACGTGACCTTCTTGGACGAGGTGGACTCGATCAACAGGGAGGCGGAGAAACTCGACGCCGAGGGCGTGCGGGTGATCATCGCGCTGGGCCATTCCGGCTTCGACACGGATAAGCGCATCGCCAAGGAATGCCCCCTCGTGGACGTGGTAATCGGCGGACACACCAACACGTTCCTCTGGAACGGCATGCAGCCCGACTCGGAGGTGCCCGAGGGACCGTATCCGGTGCTCATAACGCAGGCTTCGGGCAAAGTGGTCCCGATCGCCCAAGCTTACGCGTACACGAAGTACGTCGGCCGACTGAATGTTACCGTCAGCGACGAGGGCGACGTTATCAAGATCGAGGGCCAACCGATTCTCTTGAACAGTGAGATTCCCAGGGATCTGGACATAGTGCACGCGTTGGACAAATACAGGCCCGGACTGGACGCAGCGACGAAGCGCACGGTTGGCAAATCCAGGGTCAATTTGGGCATCGAGAGATGCCGACTGGAGGAGTGCAACTTCGGCAGCCTCCTCGCCGACGCCTATCTCGAGCACCTCGTCCTGAACTGCGCCTCCTCCACGCAGTGGACGGACACCGCCATCGTCATCCTGAACGGAGGCGGCATCCGGTCGGCGATAGACAGCGGCGACATTACGAACGGCGAGCTGCTCGGCGCTTTGCCCTACGCCATGAACGTGATTTCCTTCCGCCTCACCGGCGCCGACCTGCTCGAGACCCTCGAGACCGGCATTCGCAGCAACGGCGAAACTTCCCGCGGCGAATTCCTGCAGCTCTCCGGGCTGCGCGTCACGTACGACCTGGCGCAACCTGTTGGCAGCCGCGTGGTCAGCGTGGACGTGCGATGCGCCGAGTGCAAGGTGCCGACCTACGCGCCGCTGGACGCGTCAAAGATCTACTCTCTCGTGAGCAACGAGTTCCTGCTGGGCGGCGGCGACGGTTACTCGATCCTGCGCGACAAAGCCATGAATCGCACCGTGCAGGACACCAGCGAGATTCAGATGATCGTCAACTACATTGAAAAGCGGGGCGTAATTTACCCGGAAGTCAGCGGCAGGATCACGCTGCTCAATAAGCCGGGGGCTGGCGTTTCATCAGTTGCGACGAAGCAGCGGCACGAGGGCGTTTTGACGCTCGCGCTTGTTTTGTTTGCCGCGCGTTATTAAATATATTCGCTGCTAACAATAAGCGACAGCTTTATTTCCGTTTTATTTTCGTACCAATGTCGTCAACGGCTCGCGACGGCACGCTCGCGCTGAAATCCGTGTAATTTGTAAACATTCGCGTCGTCGTCGTCGCCGTCGTCGCGTTACGTTTGTTTTGCATTTGGGCACCTACATTTACAATTGTGATGAAAAGCATTCGAGACCAATGCCACTCGATCCCATTTAACCGTGTTAACTAATCTCTCCGGCGCGCCGCGCTCAAAAATTCGGCCACTTGATCCGCGCGCAAACACCGCAAGTTAAAACAAGCGCGCGGCGTAATGATTAATTATGATATTACATGGCAGCATAAACGTACAAATGAAACTGCACGTCATTGATTTGTGTGCGAGGATGATGTGCGCCACGTCCGCTCACGCAGCTCTGATGTCAGGGTTCGGGCACGCGAACCGCCTCGTCCGTTCGACACATCGTAAACGCAATAAAATCGAAACCGTAATTAAAAACTGTTGCATCAACGCTCGCAACAGATCACCCGGTCGACTAAGCGTGCTAAAAATTGATTGCTTTATGTCGTGTTGTAAAAATATGTTCAAACATGTTTTGCTTTATTCAGCTCGGTTGTATTTTATTTTATTTTTTTTTAATGCCCGCACACTAAACCTCCACGCACGTGCATCGGAACATCATAAAAACATAATCAACGTGTAATTGTTGTCATTTAATTATGATCACCGGCGTAAAAGATTAAAACATTTCCATGTTCGGTAATTGACGATTAGGTAAGGAGCAAGGAGCAAGGAGCAAAAGGTTGGCGTTTTCTTTCTAAAACATCTTGCAGCTTCTAGAAATTTGTTTACATCTCCATGATCTGTTTAGGTATTCAATAGATAGTGAACTGTTTAAAAATGAACTCCGGTTTGAGAAACAAGCGCATCAACGCAAGGTGTTGCGTGCGACGTGGATAAAATGAATAAACGAAATTTATGATGAAACGGCGTTAGGGTTTGAAGAGAGCGACTTTATATCCTCATGCCTTTATGTCGCAGTGAGAAGACTCTTTGAAATTCATGTAAAAGAATTCAATAAGCCGATGTCGAATAAACAAAATTTGTACTTAGTGATGAGGGAAAAACTCGAATGTACCTAGTGGCAGAAGGAAACGCGCAGCTAGTAGCTTGTGAGCCTAGCATTCCTATTTATCATCCGAGACTGCGATCTTATTTCGAATATCACTGTAACAGAGTGGAGGAAGATACTGTCGTGGTTTTCCGACGGCAATCTTACGCTCCTTCGCCATTTTCCCGGCCTCCTTGTTTGCCTAGAATCCTCCTTACCTTTGCCGCGTCTTCGAATTCGCCCGCGTGATTTAACAAGGTCGATTTTAGCATGGAACAATTAGAATCTTAATTTCGCATTGCACCTGCAAACACAAAGGATGTAATTTCAAGCTGCGGTGAAACGCCATTATCCTTACAATAATTATTAAAGCCTCGCCTATGACCATCGGCTCGGTTGACACACATGAATATGCATGTGTCGGGGCGAAATTGGGCGCCGCTGGAAATTGCGGTCAAGTTTCCCGCAAGTTGCGACAAGTTGTGGCGTAGGAGCGCGGCGCATAAACAACGGCGGGCCTCGCCGAGCGCCCCCCGAATATGACGTCTAAGCCGCGCGGGCACTGAATGATCTAATCTATTATTACAATGCCCTAATTGCCTCTTGCGGCCTGAGCGCTGCGATAAAAACCAAAATCGCCCCTTGCCCCCGCGCGCCGCCCGGCGCGTTGGTATAACTTATTCGCCGTTCAAGGCGCGCGGCGAGTGGGCGATCGCGAGTGATGTGGTCGCGCCGCCGGCGGGCGCGCGGGGGCAGTTAGCCGCCCGGTAAGTCCGCCAAAGTGCCAGTGTAAGTGCACTGAATAAGCGCTCGCGTTACCCCGGGGGCCGGCGCGGCGCTTCCGCGCGCGCGCGCGCTCTCGTTTACCCGCCGCGGCCGGTCGGATGGCGCACATGTGTTCGGCCCTCGTCGCGCGTCCCTCTCCCCCTGGAGCTGCCCTCCCGCCGGCTTTCGACGCTTCCGCCGCTTCTGAGCGCACGTTCGAGGGCCCCCTCCGGCCCGCGCCGACGTTCGTCGCCGGCGCGTCTGTCCTCGTCGCACCTCCGGCGCCGCGCGCGCGCCCAGCTGGACACGTGCATCCGTGCAATATGAGAGCGAGCGCGTTCTTCGTTTGGTTTTTCAGTGCACTCGTGCAGATCCGAGTCCGCCGGGCGCACGCACACGCTCGGGGGAGAGATTATATCCATTCCGCGCGGAAACGCGGGCGCGCGTCGCCAGTTGAATTCCGACGTCGCACACTGCGCCCGCACACTCTAAACACCAACCCTCGCCGGCACACCGCAGACAGTGCGAACAGCTCATACGCGCATAACTATAAAACGGCTATAAACGAAGATTACGCATAAATAAAATATTGTGATCGTAAAGCGGCGACGGCGACGACGACGGGCGACGCGGAAGGATTGGAGGATGACTGTCGCGAGCGAACGATCCGACGCGGGAGAAGATAGCCTGGACGAGGAGCATCCCGTGGTGACCGCAACGCGGAGCATGGCCGCGTACATGGCCGCGTACATGGCCGACGTTGATCCGGAGAAGTTCACCGCGGAGGAGCGCAGGAACATCCTGCGCCACTTCTACCAGGGGGCCGATTTGCAATACGCACCCGCTCAGGCGTCCGCCGCCTCTTCGCCTCCTCCGGCGGCCACGCAATGACCCGCACGAGCAACCGCGCTGCAATTGATTTACTAGTCTTACACCAATCAAACGACAATTCTCACGATGCCTTTAGGAGCCGGAGGAACGCCATCGACGAATGCCAAAATACTTTAAGAAGATTGACACAGAGAGATATATTTTCAAAATAGTTTTATATTTGTTTATTTGGGTTTTTGTAACTGCGCGTTATAAAATGTAATTAAATATTTCCATGTATATTAAAATGACTAGAGTTTGGTTTCGCGACATCCCCGCGACGTCCTCGCGACACTCCTCATCCTCCCCGCCCTCCTCTCACTGAGCTCTTTATTCTAGAGTACGCCTAATGACTAGATTCATCCGTGACTCGAATACAAATTCTTTTCGCAAAATTTCAAAACGGCGGCGGCGGGCACGTGTCAGGCTTGCCCTTGGTCGCGGTCGGCGGCGGGCGCGTCCCCGCCGCCGGCCAATTTCTCGGCGAGCGCTGTCACCATGGGGTGGTCCTGCGGCAGGCCCTCGCGGGCCAGGAAGGCGAGCGCTTCCATCGCGCACGCCGCGTAGCCGGCGGCCTGCGCGTCCTCCTCGCACTCGTCCGCCTTGTTCAGCTCGTGCTGCAGCTCGCAGACTTTCTCCAGGCACATGCGGAGCATGACGTTCAGGTTCGCGTCGGTCGTCGCCTACAAGACGTCAATTAATTAGATTAAATTCAATTAGAATGGACAGCGACGATGACACAGGGCAGGCAATACGTGCATGCATTACGCCGTCGAACGATTTGAATTTTACGAGGGCCGAGGGGGCGCGTGGGGACGTGCATGAAATCGTTGAAGCGCCGTCGCCGCGGCGAAAACAACCGCATCTGCTAATTGAAATTTCCGGAGCGGAAATTAATTGCAAACTTGGAATTAATTATTGCGTTGCGCTGAACGTGTGGGCGAGGAGAGCGGCCTCTCGGCGTTTCGGTGGATTACCTTTTTGCGGCGGCCTATCTGCTTGTTTAGCACTCCACCCTTTGATCGGCGCGTCATAGTGCACTAGATTAGCACGCACTTAATGCTGGCGACGGTCGGCTTCTAATCCACGTGGGATCGCAGGAGTTGCCGTCGTCGAAGAGCGCTTAAAACACTTGGGCGCCCGCTTGGAGAGACCGGGGACCGTGTGGCGAAGCGCATCCGTCGAGCGACTTCCTCGGAAGAAGGTGCGCCGTGCACTAGAGACGTCGGCGATTAGACGCGAGGTGGTACCTGTGCGCCAGACCGGGGAGACACGAGGTGCGTCGCGCTTCGTGCACACCACCAAGAGATCGGAACTGAGCCGAAGAAGCGGATGGAAGCGACTGCGCGCCGCGCTCGCCGAAACCCCGGCACAATTACGAAATCACGTGCGGCAGCTGTTGCGGCCGGGGCAGATGCGGACGGTTGCACGGTGTGCACGGCGCGGCGTAAGGTGGTCGCTTCGATCCGGCCTGACGATTCGTGCACGGAGCACTCGCGCGCACTCCGCTGCGGAAGAATCGGCGTGCGTAGTGTGGGTACACGGCGCACACCACGCCATACCATAGAGCCCCGATGGTGCTCATCATTATTATGACTCGTTGTTCAAGTTGGGGAAGAGCCAACTAACATTCGGAGCTGTGCTATACCAGCATTGGTATTGGAGTGGCGTAGTACGTGCAGCCGCTAATCACATTTCGGACGCGTGCTGCTAGGGTTGAGCGCTGCATCGGGCTTTCGGCATGAAATTTTTCGATAAATTTAATTGACAAAGTGAAGCAGTTGCCGAGCAGCTGGCACACGCCGAGGGCTGGCTCACACCCTGTGCGAGCAGCATAGACAATAAACAGCAAAGCACTCTGCGCCGACAGTGGCGAGGGTACAAAGGCGAACACTGGGGTACGGCGCGGCGCACGGCGCACGACTAGTACGGGTAGCAGCCATCTGCACACCTCGTCCTCCGCGACCGACTCGCGCACGACTCCGCGCCGCAGTACGGCGCGTGGAAGCAGGTGTTACACAACTTCCAAACAACGACGAACTCTGTGCTCCGTCAACTTCCATTCCCTTCGACGCCGCCGCTGCCTGCAATCGCAATTGCGCCGGCGTAGGCGCGATTTCGAAATCCACGCGCAAAAATCGCACTCACACTCACACCCACGGGACGGTCCTGCAAATCGCCTAAATGAAAATACATTATTGTCCGGGTGCACGCCCACCAAGTCCGAATTAATGAAATTTTCCAAACTTTTCTAACGAGAAAAGTTGGATATAATTATGCTGCTCTCTGCTTTTGACATAATTGTGAGTTCCGCGCCTTACACCGCGTCGTTCGGAGGGGGATTATTGTTTCGCAAATATTTATTATAATTTATGCTTTCGGCAACTTTCCGATGACGCTAATTAACACTTTCGGCCATTTAGCGCCTGCGAATTAGCTTTTTGCGCGGCTTCTTTGCGCCGCCGCTCGGGCGCCCCCTGCTCTAATTCGGTTATCTTCCGGCAAACGAGGATACTCTCGAGGGACGCCGGGCAAAAACCGCACGACTGCAAGCCGGCGCGCGTCAGCTGTAATCATTACATCGAGACATCGTCTACTGATCGCCGCCGCGCGTCGAGCAAGGGCCTCGAACGCTTCGGATAGCTTTGAAGTCTTTAAAGAGCTCGAGGGTTTCCGCCGGTTTTTAAAGACGCGATCGTCGACTTTAAAAAGCGTTCCGCATAGCTGGGAATATTCGCGCGGGCGTCTCGGGGCGATCGCGAATGAAATTGTCCTGTCCTCGGCTCGATTGAGCTTTGCCGTGCTCTGTTTGGGTCGCCGTCAATAATAGCACGCGCCCGGCTCGTTCGTTATGCGGCGGTGGCGCGACGCAGCGGTCCATCTGTCGAAGTGCCGCCGATAATTAACGTTGCCCACGAGGACGGCGTTCCGGGCCGCACTCACCGCCGGCGCTGGCCAGCTTGCGCCGCTACTTGTGATATTGATATCGTGATTCGATAACAGCGCGACGGCGCGACGGAACGAAAACATTGCCTCGGTGCGGATAAAAACGGGCGTAATTTGCTGCGATGCGCAGTCAAGTAGCTCGGGCGTGCAAAATTTCGGCGCGGCCGCGTGAGAAAAACGCGAATTTGCGACGCGAGGCACGAGGGAATAAGCATCCCTTTCGCATAAGCCGAGTGCGTCACTTTGCTGCGCAATAAAAAAAAAATGCTCGGCGCGCCGGACAACGAAATGCTCGGCGAGATCAACCGGAGGCTTCGCTTGCCGAATGGAAAGAATACGCGCGGATCAGCGGGAATTAATTATCTCGCGCCGCACTGGCGTTTCTCTCGAGAGCGTCGCTGCACTCGGCGGTCTTGTAGTGACTAATAATTAATGAATATTTTAAATACACGCCGACGCGTTTATTGCCGCGCTGCGCGGCGCTCGATAACGCAATGAATATTTAAACACTGCGCGGAAATACAATTCGGCACCGACGAGCTCCTTGGGCTTGGCGAGCCGGCGAGATTAATTAACTAGTTATACTACAAAGTGACGGGAGAAAAATGGGACAGCGGTGCAGGTGGCTAAAGTGGAAAATGTAATACAATACGAAAATCGTTTCGAAGAAAATGCCTGCATTGTCTCCGGCTTGATTGGCGGTCGCGCGAATGTCGACCGATATGAACGTCGCGAACTCGTCGCGAACGCGTAAATATAATTATCAATAATGCCGAAATAAATGTTGGCAACGCAAACGTTCGAATTAATTGCCTGGCAACTCGAGCGTCGCTCGCGGATTTTCGCCGTGCCGCCGGAAACAAATCCGTTTGACGCCGGCCCGGAACCGAGAGCACGGCATTAATAAAGCGCAACGGCGAAGCACAATAAATTTAATTTCCGATTCGCTTTCGTTCGTTTATTCGGCGAGCCGGCGCATTTTATTGAATTATTATGCCGCCCTCGAGTCGCCGAGCGCGCGCGCATTTTCGACCCCGGCTCCGAAGGGCGCCACGCGGCGACACGACGATCTCCGAGGCGCGCGCGTGTGTGCGCGGATAAGTTTCAAATGATCTCGGAACGTCAAAGTTAATTGACTCGTTCGTGGCGCGGCTAAAAAAAACGCCTAATTTAGCAATGCTAAGTAGTGGGCACATTGGGGCGGCACGCCTCCGCGGTCGGGAGCCGGAAAGAGGCGGAAGAAAGGCGAAAATTTAAGGCGCCGTCGTGTAATTTATAAGGTTAACATTTGGTCGCTATCAGCCGCGCGCCTCGCGAATTGTTTCGCGCAAGACGCGCGCGGGCGGTTTACGATTTGGCAGCATCCATTTTTCGCCGCGTTGAATGCGCCGGCGGAATTGCGACCCGCGCGGCTTGTTTATGAAATATCGAAAACTTCCCATTGAAGCGCTATCGGAAAAGCCTTTTATGCCCGAAATGATTTTTTATACCCAGCTGCGCTTTGCGCTGCTCTTTGTGCCTTTGTGTCTCCGGCGCGACGTGAAAATGGCAAACCGCGCCGATCGGGAGACTTTTCGGCGGCGAGGCTCGCGACGCCTCGCGCGCCCTAATGGTCATAATTCAATTTTCGCGCAAACACATGCGTGGCTCATAGTTTCGCTCGCCGCGCGACTCGCATTGAACTTTATGCGGGCACCGCAGGAGTTTATCCTGACGGGAAAACGCGCGAATGCGATACGCGCATCCGGTGGCGTCTGGGAAATAGGAGTAACAAACGCGGCGGCCGCGGGCGGGCGGCGGCAGCGCACGTCTTCAAAAGCCGCTCCTGCGCCGCGCCGCCGCCGCCGTGCCGCGGGGCGCAAAAAAAAACTTAACCAACACGCAACAGAGCGCCGGAGTGGCGCGCGCAAAAAGAGCGCTTCTATCTATCATTTCACCCGTCGCCGAGCCGAAGAGACGCCGCCGCCTGGGGGCCCGGCTGATGCGTCGCTGGTGCTAGAAATTCCATATCGCATCGTCTGCCCGGAATACGGAATAGCAGCGCGGAGGGCGTCTTGACCTGCCGTCCGAGGAAGGGACCGTAAGACGTGGAAAAGAGACGGAAGACGTGCGCCGAAAACGTTCCGGATTGAGACGTCGCGTCGCTTCAACTCATAAAACGTTTAATATCTCAACATTGAATAGACACAGAGAAATATATATCGCGGCTCGTGGCCTCCTAGTTATGCGGTTACAACGCACACACAGCCCAGCATGCGCGCATGGTACAGTGGGGAATAGAAAATATCTCTTCGCGCGGATTCGCTCGGCCGGAATCACTCGGTCCTTGTAAAGAGTCGCTTTCACGAGGTGGCGGTAATCCAATTTTCTCGGTCGGCGTCGACTTTTTTCAAATCCCGTCTCGTCCTTCTTTCGCTCGCCGCCGCTTGCGCGGCTTCTACGGCCATCCATATACACAACATTTAGTGGAAGTGCGAAAATAATTCCTGCCGCCTCGCAGAGCGCCGCGCGCACGCTGCGATTCGTTTAGCGGTGTTGACCGAACGCGTTCGCTTCGCACCTCTTGCCGCAGCCGCCTCATCTCTGCCCGCTCGGCGCCCGCTGCATGTGCACGCGCCGCTGGGGCTCGTGGCATTCGGATTGGATCTCGATGCGCACCAGGTCGTCGCCGACGTCGTCGATGCAGCGATCGCTCTCGCGAAAGTCGACGCGCCCTGCGACAGCACGCATCGCGCGCGTACGTTACGCCTGCCTGCCGGCAACGGTTACAAACTCCCAAATCGCTTACCTCCCGTGCCGGGGCCGCCGCCGGCGCCGCCGCCGCCGCCGTTGTTCACGTTCAGGCAGTGGCGTTCAATTAGCGTGCCCTGCAATGCGCGCGGTGATTTGTTTTAATTAATATCTCGAGGAGAAGAAGCGCGACGAAGCCAAATTACAATATCGCGATGGAAACAGCGCGATAATGTAATTTGAGTTTTCCTCCGAGGAGGTTTCCGCCGACTTTGTTCGGGGGGCTGCAGAGAGCCTGCGGGAAACAAAGGGAATGGAATTCATATTGAAGGCGCCGCCTTTTTATGCTTGCGAGAATGCCGAAATTATTAATAACAAGGCGCGCGCGCGTGACGTCACAACTATGTCGTAATCGGCCGGGCGGCGAGGCTTTCTTCGCGCGCGCGGCTCGCGAGCAAGTGCACCGCGGGGCATCATGAATGCAACTAAATTTGCCGCGAGCGATGGCAGTACGCGTTCTGTTCGCGGTGGCGGCCTGAAAGCTGCTTACTTGGTTGGGCCGTTTGTAGGTGGAATTGAAACTCGTTTCGCAGTTGGTGTTGGACGTGGGCCGCTTCAGTAGGCGCTTCTTGCAGCACAGGTAGCGGTTGAAGTGTTGGCGGAACACGCCGCTGACGAAGTACAGCGCCACGGGGTTGACGCACGAATTGATGAAACTGAAACGGCGAGCCAAATTAATGAGCGCAGCGGCCCGCGCCTGCTCCCATTCGCTCCGCGGACAACAGGATATCGTCGCCAAGGATGTGCGGACGCCTGCGTCCAGCAGGAGTGTGCGGAAAACGCACTTCGGCCGCGACGAGTACCTCAAGCAGAAGCCGATGATCCTGAAGGCGTGCCAGTAGTCGTTGTACTCCTCCTCGGCGCGCGGGTTGAACACGAACCACAGCATGAAGACGTGGTACGGGAAGAAGCATATGAAGAAGACTTCGCGGGGCGCGTGCGAATTAGTGACTGCGAACGTGCCGGCGGCGCGGCGCGCAACTTACGGAAAACGATCGCGAGGACCATTCGGGCGACGTGCCGCCGGGCCCTGGTCTGCGCCGCGCTCTGGCCCTGGATCTCGCCGGGCATCTCCCTGGTGCTGGCGTGCAGGCGCTTCGCCATCAGCACGTAGAAGGCGGCGATGACGCACAGCGGGATCACGTAGTAGATCAGCGCCTTCGCCGCCGCGCTGTACTTGGAGTAGGTCGCGTTGGGGAAGGGCGTGCAGACGGTGATGTTCGGCAGGCTGGTGTCGTTGAGCGAGCGCACCACGAGGTGCGAGAGGAGGGCGTCGGGTAGGGCCAGCAGGCCGGCCAAGATCCAGATGAGGAACGCGCTGAGCACGGTCAGCGGCTTGGTCTGCGAATCAATTAAAACTTTGCCCTCTCTCCCGAGTCTTCGAGTGTAATTGAAGATAATGAAAACGCCTCGGCGCGACGTTCGGAAGTCGTCCCCGCGACGAGCGCCTGTCGTCGCCGCGGGCGGGTCCGTGAGTGCCGATAAATTATCCGCTAATTGCAGCCGACAACAATAGCAGGACGCGCGAACGCTCCCGCTACTGTTATCTATATTGGAATTTGATTGCTATTAGCATTAGGGCGGTGCAATATTCGCAACGGCGCGCGCCCCTTATCTCCATCGGCAATTACGCTGCGCCAAGACACAGCACGCCCGTCTGGCCGGTAATAAATATAATTTAAATTCAATCAATTACGCCGCGCATTTTTCGGTTCTGAGGCGCGTTGAGGCCGGACAGGCGTTGTGGACGTTCGTCGCAACAAAAACGTGCCTGCCAATGCGATACAACGAAAGCCCACGTGTAATTGAAATCACGCGCGCGATAGTTCCAGCTCTCGCGACCCGGACACAATGAGTTCCATTCTCCCGGCTGCAAACAGGCTATCCTGAATTTGTTGGGGATGTTTGGACATCCTAGCAGTAGCTAACTGAACAACGCGCCAACGCAATGCAACTTTAATGCGGGAACAATTTCTCGCGCGGCCCGGCTATATTGCAGCTCGCAAACAATAGCCGCGCGCGTCAATGCGGGGGGCGGCGAAGAATAGGCGGGCAATTGGTTTTCTACGCCAGCGCGCGCCGTACGCGCGGAAATTTGGTTTAATTAGCATTACGTCGCTGCCTGCGCGCCGATAAAGCAATTAATCTGCCCGGCCGCGTCGGACGGGCGCGCGGGACGAGGCCTCACCTGCAATCGCCGCAGAGGGTTCACGATGGCGCAGTAGCGCTCCGCGGAGAGCGCCGTCAGCGTGAAGACGGAGACGCCGATGGAAACTCCTTTCGTCGTCTCGCTGATCTTGCACAGCACCGCCCCCCAAGGCCAGGACGGCCACGTGTAGATGATGGACGTGAAGGGGACGCACGAGACGATCACCAGCAGATCTGCCAGCGCCAGCGACAGGATGTATCTGATGCCAGTCAACGTCGTCACATAATAGCCTCGCTTTATTTGAAAATAGTTAGCGTTTGTCTGACAATCGCCAATTGCATGACCGGCGCGCACGATTAGACAAAGGTGTTTTTCTCGCTCGCGCGGCCTTCGTCCCCCGCTCCGGTGAAAGTTTCCGTCGGGGCGCCGAAAACGCGACGGCCCGTCAAACTTTCCGCTCGCGGAAAACGGGCGGGCCGGCCGGGCGAGGAAAAACAGTTTCGTCACGTCCATCTCGCCTCTTAAAATGCGGCCGAGATTTCGCGACGCGAATTTGCTCATTGTCGGCTCGGCCCGGTTTGCTTAGCCGTTTGTTGTTTGGCCGGACGCGCGCAAACTTTCTTTACGGGCGCGCCGCCCCCGCCGCTCGGACTTACGTGTTGGGCACGTTACGCATCGCGCGATGTCGCAGGAAGATTACGACCAGCGTGCCGTTGCCCAGGACGCCCACCACGAAAATAATAAAGAAGACCACTGGGACGATGTACGTCTCCGGGCGGTCTTCGTACGGCGTGTACGAGTTTTCCGGATCCACGCTCTCGCCGATGCTCAGATAGCTTCCGTTCTCCATCGCGCCTGGAAAGATGTTTGCTCGATGGGATTGCTTACAGATTACAAATTTGTTGTTTACGAGTGTTACTTATAAGTCGCGCTCGTCCGCCCGCGCGCTGGAGGAGATTTTTGAGGAGTAAATCAAATGCACGGCCGGGGCTTGTGTCCTAAAGCCCGGCAATGAAGACGCATTGTTATGGACGACGTCGGAGGTGCAAAAGTTTCGGCCCCCAGTTTAAGCAAAGCGCTCGCCCTCTTCCGGAAAGCCGGAAGCCCGGATGTCTTTTATTAACTTTTCGGCTAACTTCTTGTTATCTGTTATTTCTACGCAAAAGCCGCTTGGCAAATCAACTAATAAGGGTTTGAAAGGATTACTGCCTCTGCTCTTTTGCGCTCGAAGACGGGGCGGCGTTTCGTGGAGGTCGCGAATCGTAAGCGGCTTTGATCGATTTTAAAAACAATGACTGCAAGCACCGAAAGTTGCAAACTAAAAACGTTTGCGCTAAAGTGCGCTGTTTCGCAAAAAAAAAAACCGTAGTTACGTAGTTGCAAGTTGCGAGAAGAGTTGCACTAACAAGGCGCAAAGCGAATAAAACGAATTGTCTCGAATGAAACGAATGAAATCTCTCAGCGTTTTCTTTTTATTAAAAATGCAAATGACGTTGAATTTTAATTTCGTTCGCGGCCGCCGGGCGCTCCAACTTTTCGCATCGCATTATCCGGATAAAAGTAGCCGCGCGGAGTTATCAAATATTATAGACCCGCACAACCGAACAAATACATTTAGGACGGATATGCAAATATTTAAAACGTCGCGAAACTTTTCAGCATTCCTTGGGCCGCGGATTTTGCGCAAAAAGTCGGCGACCTTTCTCATTAAGTCCGCGCTTGTAAAACACAGCTGCACGAGAGCGACTGGCGCCTGCGATTTCGGCGCTTCGAATTTCTCGCATGCATGAGCAGATAACGCGATGACGAAACCGAGTGCGGGCATTGATTAAAGGCGAGTGCGCGGCAACTGGCTATTTACATAAAATCTTATAAATAGTACGTACATTAGCAAAGCCACTCGCAGCGTAGTCGAACACGCGCACGTCCCGAGCGCACTGCGCGCTTCAGCCGCACATCCTGCGAGATGACCGCAAAACTTTCGCCACGCGGAGGACGCGAGAAGACTGAGAGCAACGCGCGTCGCCCGATGGGCCGAGCGTCGAGAGCGGCAGGCGCGCGTCGCGACCGAACTTTTCAATCGAGAGATCGCGCACGCCGCCCCCGAGCTCGGGCGCACGCAACGAGGGCGCCGCGGCGCGCTCGCCCGCAGACGCGTCCGAAGCGCGAGACGCGCGCCGCCGTCGCCCGCGGCGTCGAGCGCACGATTTCGCCGAGGCGGATCCGCGCGTTTTTTTCCAAAGCGGCGCTTGCAATCGATACACGATACACGGCGTACGCGAAAATTGAATAGGTTTTCTTATAATCGCCGCCGCCGCCGCCGTCGCGCCAATGGGGTGAACGGCGCGGCGGCTTGGGAGTGCCGTCGCGGCGCGCCGAGGGCTGGATTGAAGCGCGCACTTCGCCGAGTCGTAAAGTCTATTTTCGGCCTTCTTGCGCGGCGAATAAAATCAAGGCAATTATCATATGAAATCATAAAGTCTCCGACGATCGGCTTCTCGCCGCCGCTTTACGGGGCGGACCGTCTTGAGTTTCTAGCAATTAATCCGCCACAATCCGCACGTCCGTAACTCGCGGTCTATTCATTTTTTACGCGCCCATAAAGGCGCGTTATACGCCCGATTCAATTTTGCCCAATTTTACGGAGCCTCGTTATGCGATAAATTTATTTTTACTTTGGGTGCGCGCATTCGGACGTTTAATGCCGTGTTTTCCGCTTTACGCTAATAACAATGCGGGCGACGTAATAAAACAATATGGTATCGTTAACTTTCGTGCCAGAGGGTATCATCCGCACGGGGATCTAGTCAAAGGCTTGCTTCTCACGGGGGCGGCGGCGGCGAATCTGCCCTGTGGCCTGCGTCGCGACACGAGCGCGAGATATGCAACGAGAGCGCATTAGCGACTAAGTTAGCGCCGCATTATATCGCGTTAAACGTAAAGGGCGAGCGGAAAAATAAAAGCGTCGGGTGCTTGACTCGATGGGCTTGAAGCCAATCCAGAAGCCGCCCTCGGCGTTCAGCGCGAAGCCGGTCTTCGCGATCGTCAAGGGTATCGGCGTTTTCTCGGTCACGATCAGCTCGTACTTGCCGAGCAAATGGAACATCGCCGTCTTGGCTTCCAGCAGGGCGAACCTGGAGGCGATGCAATTCCGCGGCCCCGACCCGAAGGGGAAGTAGGTGTGCGGCTTTATGCCGCCTTTGTTCTTCTCGCTGAAACGCTCGGGGTCGAAGCGGTCCGGGTCCGGGAAGTGTTTCGCAGCTTTTTTGAGGTGCAGGCGCGGTTCGTCGGGGCGCGCCGATTCTATGACGTAGTCCTCGACGCACAGGCGATCGGCCGCCGCGCCGGTGGGCCATTTCCTCCGCGTCTCTGTAACACAACGATTAGCCAGGACGCGCTTATCTCCAGCTCCTTTTCGTGGGAATCCTGCCTGCGACGACCATATCCATATACCTCATGTTGATTAACGCCTCATACGTGACCTCGCCGTCGCAGCCTTTCGGGGTATCTCGAATGTCCTCACGTAGCCGGGCCTGGATATCAGGATTTAGAGCCGGCTCGTAGGAGCAGGTGCACATTAACGTCGCCACCGAGTCGAAGCCGCCGAAGAAGATCAGCATGGCCTGGGCGGTCACGATCTCCAAGGTGATCTCCTGCCTCTGATTTTTATTGCGACGATCTCTGCCAATCGAAGGCTCCTCGACGGCGGCGAAGCCGGTGTCTTTGACGTTCTCGTGCGCGTCGTGCTGAAGCCGCCCGTTGCGGGCTTCCATTAGCAGGTGAATCATGTCGGGGCGAACGCTGTCGAACTTCTCGCGATACTCGACCGTCCGGCGCACCGGATCCAAGAAAAAGTCCTCGCCCTTTTTGTCGAAGAACGTGAAGCCTAAAAGCTGCCGATATTGCTCGGTAATAAGTCTCCGTTAGCAGCGTGTTTGATGTTACTGCTGCGAGACGAGCCGACACGAACGTCGCGAGTAACATGAATCGCTTTTTCAGGCTGCTCATGTCGGTCATCTCTTTGCCCATGACGTAGGAATCGTTGTCGCGATTGCGCTGCGAGGCGCACCGGACGCCGAACGCGCACGTCGCGATAACGTCGTTAGCGCAGCGCGTGAAGGCGTCCTTCATCTCTAGCTCGGCGACGTCCTCGCCGTAGGTGTCGGCGAGGTAGTTGGTGAAAACTGTTCGGAACTTTCGCGCGTCAATTCGAACGTCGATTTCATCTTGCCGCCGGTGAACGCCGGACTGAGCGTCGCTCGCATGTCGCGCCATTCCTCGCCTGAAAACAGACACGGACGCATTTATCGAATTGGCATATAAATCGATCCCGCGACGGCCCTGCGACGCGTCGTCCCTGCGGACGATTTTATTGTGCAGGCGCGAATATAAGAAGCGCGGGCACCTTTCATTGTGAATAAATTCTGGCTCCACATCGCGTCGCAGTCCTCCGGCATGAATTGGACGTGATCAGTGAAATGATCGAAGTCTTTTACGGTGATTCGTTTTATTAGATCTGGGTCGCGCACCAGCAGCATGGGATCCAGCAGCATGTAAGATGCCCGTGTATCTGAAACGTCAATCGGCCGAAGCGCCTCGTAAATTCACGCGTCAGAACGAATCGTAAATTAATCACCTATCTTCCGGATTCAGTTTATACATGTGCTGAACCATCTCGACGAACGAGTGCTCTTTCGTCGCTCGCGTATTATCGCCCACAATAAACGCCGGCTCGCCCTGCTTCACGCCTAATCTCTGCCAGTAGGAGTGCGGCTTGATTACCTTCCAATAAACTACAGCTGCAGCCGCAAGGGCGACGCAAATCAATACAACGTACATTTTATTTGTTTTTTTTTTTTTGTTTCGCGTTAAACTTGACCGCGCCGCCACAGACTGGCAATAACAGAGCAGCAGCGAAACATATGTACGAATTTGTTGCGTGGAATGGAACCGAGTGGAACGACCTCCGACCTACGATTATTTGAGCGCGAACGTATGCGTGAAGCAGTATTCACACAATTATAGATACTGCGACACAAACTGATTGACGCGCTCGTAGGTTACTAGGCGTGCAGTTAACGTTTAATGGTAATTAGTGCGATTATCAGGTCGACCTGTTGTGATAATTTGATTGGAACGACTCACAGACGTGTAGGTACTTGACAATGAGTGGGACGATAAGTGATCTGCTTGAGTACGTTTTGATGCAAGTGGGCGCCAGACAGGTACAAATATCAACAGAAATAGAATATAAACAAAATTCAAAATGCACATATACTGCCCTTGCACAATACGCTAGATTTTGATATCGTTTTAAGCAGAAGGAATGTGCTTTCTATTGCTGTGCTATTCATTTCGGCAGTTTGTCAATTTTTGAACCCTCCCAAAACGATCTTGCCTCCAAGACGAAAGATAGTTTCGCGATTTTTACCCCATTTCGGAAAAACAGGAGGTGAAAGTAATGTTCTCGGAAAATATTAGCAGTAGAGAAAAACGCGCAAAATTGCGCGTCGATTAAGCCCATAAAAATGTTTTTTTCAAAGCGCGCCGAACGATGCGTGCGTGTGCAACCAACGATTCGACGATTAACTCGATACCATGATCCTATGTCATTATCGGCTGATGATAATTGATGCGCGACAAAATTTGTATCAATAAACACAATTGTTATTATAGAAGATGCGTGGTTTGATTGGTTTCGGCGCCAATATGCATCGGAATGTGGAGAAGGAAATTATCTTTCAGTGTGGCGGGCGAGTTGCTTCTAAATTCACCGAGAAATGTTGAAAATTACGATTTCGAGCGCATAAACGATTCGAGCGCCATCTCGTGAACAGAGATCGAACCACATTCATGTGCATCGCGTAACCGGCGTAACCTCACAATAGGAGCATGTTTCAAACTGTGAAAACTAAAAACCGTGAGACATTGATAATTAAAACGCGTTAAACATCAGTATTGTTACTGAATTAATAAACCAGCCAGTGTTTATAATAAAAATTAGTGTCCGAATACAAGCAAAATGAAGTTACTAACGGAGCCGACTTTGAAGAACCTCCAAAAAGATTTCGGTGTGCCTCCGAAAGAGCAAAACGCTGTGAGTAAAAGCCATTACATCACCTACCATGAACGTAACGACGTTTTACCCGTGCCAGATACTGAAACAACTGGGCCTACCTCACATACAGTCCTTCGATTGCATGACCGAGAAGGGTATTGCACTGGCAATCACAGATTTGGACCCCATCGAGTTTGACTTGCCAAACAAAAATGACAGAATTAAAATGCATTTCGTCGATGCAACATTGGCGCCGCACATGGTCCCGTACGGAGTGCAGACAGAGGAAAGCGACTTATAGCGGCATAGAGGAATTGTTTTGTAGCACGGATCGCGTGGAGTATCAACGGAAGC
>JARRAA010019866.1:0-20862 GCA_030557295.1 Ecitodaemon sp. MM-2014 | reverse complement strand
TTATTTAGACGCAAACACTAATTTTTGTTATAAACACTGGTTGGTTTATTAATTCACTAACAATACTGATGTTTAACGCGTTTTAATTATCACTGTTTCACGGTTGTTAGTTGTCACAGTTTGAAACATGTTGCTATTGTGAGGTTACGCGATGCACGTGAATGTGGTTTCATCTACGTTCATGAGATGGCGCTCTAATCGCCGGCAGTAAAAGTTTATTTCCGCTAAAACGCATGTTACAACCAATTTTGCAAGGCATGTTTTGGAAAAGTTCAAAAATTGGCAACTTTTGGAGGCCATTTTGACTCACTTCCGGTAGAAATTCTGGGACAAATCATACTGCAATTAAAAGAACAACTATCTGTATGTTTTCGGAAAATTCAAAAATTGGCAAACTTTATGGGACATTTTGACCCATTTCCTATTGAAATTCGATAATTTATCGTATTAAAATTGAAAGAACAACTCTTCCGTTATGAAATAAAATAAAAATCGCGAAACTATCTGCATTACGACACCTATTATAGCCGATTCTGCAATAAATGTTTTGTAAAAGTTCCAAAATTTACAAATTTTATGGGTAATTTTTATCAATTTCCGTTAGAAATTCGAGCATAAATCATGCTAAAATTGGAGGAACAAGTTTGCTATTATAAAATGAAGTGAAAATCGCGAAACTATTTCGCCTAAACGCGTGTAGCAGCCTTAACCTTCGTAATTCGCTTGTTTCCGTTGAAAAAAAATCAACGTGCTTTCGTACAATTTTTTCCTTGGCAACTAGATAACGCATGAAAATTGTTATTAGTCTATTTAATATCGCCGTAACTCACATAAAGCAATCATGTCGAACGAGATGCTGACACCAAGAGAAAGCGGTAAATTTATCGCTGAAAACGCGAAATATGTGAAGATTTTGGATTCTGGTGTGAAGAAGCTTGGAGAAGAGGTAAAACTCCTTAAATTGCCACTTTCATGTCGTCATTAATTTGTTTATGTTTCTATAGATTATTACAAAAATTTATTCGGGTGAATTGTCAGTGGACCTCTTTAGTCAAGCAGCAATTCACCCAAAAAGTACTGATCCGTGGGCAGTTAACTGGCTCTTTGTTGTAGACACCTTAAACTTTTGTTTTTGGTCAAGGGAGCATGAAGAGGGCTGGACTGTGGATGGCTATACTGGCTACTTTGCCCTCTGTGCAGCTATCAATAGGGCAATGAAAGAAAATGTTGATATTTTGAACCCAAAATTCTATTCAGTCATAACACCGCAACAGGCTGAATCTCTACTTCGCAGTGACAATGGAGTGAAAATTCCACTCTTTGAGGAAAGGATCAAGTCCCTCCATGAGGTGGGAACAATTCTATTCGAGAATTTTGAGGGACAGTTTGAAAACGTGATTAAACAAGCAGATAAAAGTGCCAAGAAACTTTTAAAGTTGATCGTTGATAACTTCCCGTGCTTCAGAGATGAGGCAACTTATCGAGGAAAAAGGGTTGCCATCTATAAAAGAGCACAGATTTTAGTTGGCGATATCTGGGCTTGTCATAAAGGAAAAGGTTTAGGAGAGTTCAATGATATTGAAGAGATGACAATGTTTGCTGATTATCGTGTACCCCAGTCATTGTTAGATTTTGGCGTTATTGAGTACACTCAGGAATTGTTAGAAAGATTGAAGAAGAAGGAAACATTACCCAACGGGGATGAGATGGAGGTAGAGATCAGGGGGTGTTCAATTCATGCAGTTGAATTAGTTGCCGAGTTTGTGAACAAAGTTCTTCCAGAAGGAAAGAGAGCAAATGGAATCTTGTTGGATCATTTTCTCTGGGACTACAGGAGGAAGCACGCAAAGGAGATCCTTGAAAAGGAATTGCCATTCCATAAAACATTCTGTGTTTATTATTGATTGAAATAATCAACAATTTTAATGTGAAATTTAAATAAATGCTTCAAAAGCCGGCTTATAGCTGTAACAGGTTTTAAGCTTTGCCGACGCATTAGTGCTTATACACTTTTGGGCTCTCCGAAGCTAAGTCATAAAAACTTATTCCTCTGTTCCTATTGCTGCAACTACCGCAGTCAAACACACAACGTGTATTGTACATGCGGCATTGTTTTTGTATGTAAAATTTACTTATAACCGCCTGAAAATGCGATAAAATTCAAAACGAAATCGCCATGAAGTTGAAAAACAGGAATATGACGGAAGGTTAAGTTTGTGTGCCTCCCATCAACCACTTGACAGGTCGATTAAATGGTTACTAGCAAGCGAAAAGTTGGAATCGTTGGGATTTATGAAGAAAATGTATGGAAAAACACTGAATAATATGTAACTCGTAACGGAATAAGTAAGTAAGTACATAGTTTTACTACCTTTGATAATTAATTTGCGCCATTCTAGATTGGAAAATGCTAAAATGATCACCCAAAAGTTACTACTGATCGTAACGCAGATAAGAATATTAGTCATCGCTTTACAATTCGTGGCAAATTACTTAACACCTGACCATGATGCCAAAGTCTTCATTTATCCACGCCCTATAACGGAACAGAGGACATTTGGAGATGACATTATCATGAATGTTCTCGGGGGATTAGTCAGATGGGATGGCCAGCACTTCATGCACATCAGTCTCTATGGCTACACATATGAAAACTCCTTGGCATTCTTTCCACTTCTTCCTTACACAGTACGTTTCCTGGCTAAATTGCTCCATCTACCCTTTTTAACATTTGAGTCGCAAGTATTACTAACTTTTGTACTATTTAACCTCATTGTATTCATATTATCAGCTGCTGTGTTATACAGTCTCACAGAAGCCTGGTTTGGCAAACACAGAGCAGACATTGCTACGCTAATATTTAGTGTGAATCCAGCAACGATTTTCTTCTCTGCTGCCTACACAGAAGGCCTGTTTTCTCTGTTGACATTCAGCTTAATTTATTCATGTTCAAAAATGCATTTTGATACTTTTCTAGTATCTGCCAAGTGGTTATTCCTAAGTTGTTTGTTAATTTCACTCAGCACATTGACCAGATCAAACGGCCTATTGAATATCGGATTTTTAGTCTATTTCTTTGCGAGAAACCTTAGAAACAGTTTAATTTCGAATGCAGATATGCATTTAGTCATAAAACTATTAAAATTATCCTGGAATTTAGTTGTATTAGCAATGTCCGTAGTAATTTGCGTTTCGCCATTTGTGTTTCTGCAATTTAATCACCACACAAACTTTTGTTTCGATAATTACGTATATTTACCGGCAGAAGTTGTAGATCACGCTGTTCGGAATGGCTATAGGCTTGCAGGACATTATTATAATCAATCCTGGTGCGATTTTAATTACATTCCACTCCCTTATTCATATGTCCAGGACTACTATTGGAACGTTGGGTTTCTGCGTTACTATGAATTGAAACAACTTCCCAATTTCTTACTTGCTACACCTGCAATTTATATAACGTTGACGGAATCACTTAGATTCCTTTATTATAACCCTGACTACTTGATTCACTTAGGATTGTTTAAAACGATTTATTTAAAATATCTTAAAACGGCTGTGAAATCGGACAAAAAGCAGGTCGATAACCGGAGAACAAATGATTCAGACGACTTGCTATTTGTGTGTGTAGTTCACGCATTTGTTCTGTGCGTATTTTGTATATTTTTCGTGCATATACAAGTCACGACCAGGATGCTGTTTTCAGCCAATCCTGCAATTTATTGGTTCAGCTCGAACAAGAACAAAACATTCATGAAATTGTATTGTATCACTTATTTCTTTGTGGGAACTATAATGTTTAGTAATTTTCTACCTTGGACTTAATTTTAAGTAAATACATGTTAATTGAATGCCAATAAAGTATGAATATCTTGTTTTTTGTTTAAACAAGACAAATTATCACTCTTTTGCTACCTTAGATGATCTCTAATCTTCCATAAATAACACATCTGAGTTGTCGTCTAAATGAAAGAAGGAGAAAGAATGAAATGGTTCTTAGCAAGTCAGGGTCCGACCAATGAAAGTTATGCAATATTGGATACCCCGCGCCATCTAACTAATTTATGTAGAAATGACATCGTTTCTCACTCTATCTTTATGCCGCCAACAGCGAAATATTGGGAGTTTGCACACTATGCAATCTTGCTTAAACCTGCTTAAATTCCATCATGCTGCTGGCTCCTGATGTCCTGGTTACTAAAGGCCAAAAAACATGCGCGTTGCGTGAAATAACTGAGCAGTCATCACAACACAAACCGCTGACTTATTAAAATGTGCAATGTGTAACTAAAGTAGTTTACACCTGGCAAACTAGCTCAACAGGTAGTAATAAGAACATTTCTAATCATACTGAAGTACAAAATGAAGCACTTGAGTAGTATTAAGTCGTTTGATAAAATTCCGGGTCCGAAATCGCTGCCAATTATTGGAACTCTATATAAATATTTACCATTCTTGGGTAAGTGACTCAGAAATAACCGAAAAACTCTTTGTTTATATGATGTTCTCTATCTGTAGGTCCTTACAGCTTTGACAAACTGCACATAAATGGAGCAAAGAAGCTCAGAAAATATGGACCAATTGTTCGAGAGGAAATTGTGCCTGGTGTTAATATTGTTTGGTTGTTTAATCCAGATGATATTGAAGCAATGTTCAGATGCGAGGGCAAGTATCCACAGAGGAGGAGTCATTTAGCACTACAAAAGTACAGATTAGACAGACCAACTGTATATAATACTGGTGGATTATTACCTACGTAAGATATTCAGTTAAAATGTTTGCATTAAACTCTGTTAAAATGACTTTTTCCTCATTTATAGCAATGGTGAAACTTGGTATAAGCTTAGAAAAGTATTCCAGAAGGGTTTGAGCAGTCCAGTTGCTGTGCAACACTTTGTCAAACCTTCAGATGAGGTTGTGCAAGAATGGTTTGGCCGATTGGATGATATTTATGTGAAGAGAAAGCATGAACCTACTAAAAAGCCATATGATTATATGCCAGAACTTGCTCGGCTATTCCTAGAAAGTTTGTTTCCGATTGGAGATTGTTAATATGTGTCATTCATACTGTTACATTGTAGTAACTGGATTAGCTGCATTAGACTTAAGGTTGAACAGCTTTTCTCAACAAGAACTACATTCCAATTCAAGATCTTCCAAGTTAATGAAAGCTGCATTAACTACAAACAGTTGTATACTTAAGACTGACAATGGTCCTCAACTTTGGAGGAAATTCGAGACGCCATTGTATAAAAAGTTGAAACATGCGCAAAACTTTATGGAAGAGTAAGTATCATCACAGATTTTAAGTTTGAGCATTTAATTTTTGCCTTTCAGCGTTGCAATTGATTTATTGTCCTTAAAAATGTCACTTTTTGATGAGACCAGACACCAAATCACACTTCTAGACAACTACCTCGCGTCTCCTGAATTAGATTTTAAAGATATCATCGGAATGGTTTGTGATTTTTTGCTGGCAGGAATCGACACGGTGAGTAAGCAATCAAATACGAAGAAATTACATTTAAAAAACGACAAATTTTAAATTTAGACAACATATACGACAAGTTTCCTGCTGTACAACATTTCGAAAAACCCGCACGTACAAAACATACTCTACGACGAATCTCTTAAGTTGTTACCGACGCCCTCATCCCCTGTGACAATCGAAGTGCTGACCAAAGCGCATTACACTAAAGCCGTGCTGAAAGAAAGTCTCCGTTTACGGCCGGTTTCCATCGGAATCGGTCGCATTTTACAAGAAGACGCTGTGTTCTCTAACTATGAAGTTCCCAAGGGGGTAATTATCACATATAAAACAGTTAATTGCAATTAATAATGGTATTTCAGACCGTACTCGTGAGTCAGAACCAAGTAGCGTGTCGCCTCAACGAAAACTTTCCAGTGGCACACGAGTTCAAGCCGGAAAGATGGTTGAAAAACCACGATTTGTATCAACCCTCGCATCCGTTTCTGCTGATTCCGTTCGGACACGGACCTAGATCGTGCATTGCGAGGCGATTGGCCGAGCAAAGCATGCAAATATTGACTTTAAAGGTATGCGCAAAGAATGGAAATACTTGGTAGTTTCCTAATTAATGGTTTGTTTGCGATTCATTACAGTTAATTCGAAACTACAAGGTCAAATGGGTCGGCGATGAACTGGATTCGAGATCTGTTTTGATCAACCAGCCTGATGGTCCCATAAATTTGCATTTTGAGAAGAGAACTGTATAATTGAATTGTTTAATAAATTATATTCCAATGAATGCTAAATGTTTAACTTATGTCGGGATATGTCGGGAATATCCAATTGGTTTATTTTAATTCTTTTTTCAGTTCAAGTTCAAGGCGAATTATCTCGAAAACTTGCATCGTTTTTTTGCCAAAAGAAACTTGTGAGTCATTGTATTTTAAAGAAGCAAAACATCAACTTTAAGTTGCGACAATTTTTGCAAATAAGTTGCCCCAGATGATTTGTTCTTCCCGGTAATGTGTTTTTTATTAATAGATTGCACCTTTCGGTAGCATTGCATGACGTACGCGCAAAACGTGAATCCCGCAGTGAGCGCGCATTAAACATTAAGTAAACGAGGCAGAGCGCGCGCGTAAAACACTCAAGGTCTCGATTATTCACATTAAAAACCATTTCCACAATTCGTCTAGTGTTGGATACCAGTTGCCGGCAGTCCTCAGTCAACATTCGCGCGTCGGGCTGTCCGCACAGACGCGCGATTGTTCCCCGCATTGCGGTCCTTCGTCATTGGAAAGCACGGCGGTACCAGAAATATTACCGGTTCGATTTCGCTCTTGAGCTTCAGTATGAATCCGACCGTCTCTCGCGACAACACGTCTTCGTGGATCGACCGGCACCACAACGCGGAAAGTGTGGAAAGCACGCCGCTCATCGAGATGCAGAAGCAACCGACGGAGATCAACGCAATTAACGAAGGCGCGCCTACACTGGCGAAGATTTCGGAGATCGACGACCTCGACGATGACCGCGACGATCGAGAAGTTTGGCTCGCGCCGCGCGCCGGCGTTGACGATGGACTTCTCGATAATGTGCCCAATGTGCCGAACGATACTGCCGGTCCTGCTGCGCGAAGACCTTCTCTTGGCGGAAGTCATGATCCGGAAAATGGAGCGCACGTTCCAGCTAGGATACCGTATCCGGATAATATCGACGGAAGATACGCACCGAGACACCCGATTTCACCATTTCCGCACGCGCCCGGCTTCGGTCCCGACCTCGAAAACGGGATAATCATTCCCGAGCTGGAGAGCATACCGGATGTAAATCAGTATCAGCACAAGAAGACTCTTGCGCAGGGCATGATGGACCTCGCTCTGTTCTCCGCCAACGCGAATCAATTGCGCTACGTGCTCGAAAGCTTCGATCGACATCCGTATTATTATCCCAGTTTGATTCTCATTTCAGTCAGCATATTGATGCAAGTGAGTAATTAATCTATTTATATATTTATATCAATGACTTATTCTCCTTGCTTTGTATTGTTTGTCTCTGCGGTAGGTTGCGATTGGTTTGGGTCTAATCTTGAATTCTCGGTACAACGTCAAGAACGAGAAGGAAATTTGCATCGCCAATCGTATAAATAACTACACGGTTATCGGAATATTCCTTGTGACTGCGGTGAATGTGTTCGTTTCTGCATTCGGCGTCGCCAACGCGCCTTCCACGCCGAGATTACCTCCGGTCCCGCCGCCCATACCCGTACCAAGAACTTAATACTCATTTTAAATTATGTTTTATATATATTTTTTTAATAACCAAGCCCAGTTATTGCTTTACTAAAAGTCTAGCTGTACGTTTTATGTTAATGTATTTTCTTATCACTGACAAACAATGAGTTGTTGGGCTGTTTACTGAAATAGTCCAGTTCGGTCGGAAATTGTGGTAAACAAATAAAGAACTGATATTTATATTATAAATTCGCTGTTTTGTCGCTAGTAAAACTACGAAAGTTTTCGTGTTCCTCTATTTTATAGAGGATTAAATTTCCACAGTATCACTCGAATGTCTTCGCTTTGTATCTCATAAAATTCCCTTGTTTTGATTCATTGGGGATTGCGGGATTTCTCCAACTTTATCATACACCCGAAAATTGTTAGAAAATTAACGACTAATCAAACTGATTGTTTAACATTTCCGCGAGTCTCAAAATCGAAGGAAGTTGCGGCTTGCAAACGCAAAAGCCAAAAATGTAGTCACGCCCATGCAACATTTAAATAAACCAAATCACAAAATTGTATATTCTATACTTAATCGCTAAATGAAACGGAACAAATTACATTCATCACAATTGAGATTATTGATAAATAAGTATTTGCGGTCGGAAATAACAAGGAATAAATATCGGCGTAAATGCGCTTTAGAAACCGGCGCGCTCGAGGTTTTCCAGCTGCTGGGAAAGCTTCTCCTCCTTAGTCTTGCGCGCCTGCGCCAAACTGCGCGACTGAATGTACTCAACGACGAACTTGTCTACGTCCATCTGACCTTGCAGGAATTGCTCGGCGATCGACTCGCTGCGCGCGTTCGCCTCTTCGGCGGCGAATTGCAATTTACTTTTGATATTCTTCGGCGAATATTTGTCGGATATTGTCTGATAAGCCATGTTCAGTCTTTCGGTTTCGAACGCGAGTTTCGTCACCTCTTCGATGCGCGCGCCGATGTCCGTTTTCAGTTCGTTCATCGCCGGCTGCTTGCTTAAATTGGAATCCGCCAATTCTTCGATTTGCAGTATCAAATCGTCGATCATTTTATTCGTTTCCTTGTTTTGCGGCAAGTTCTCCAGGAAATCCTCCTGTCGCTCGACGCTCTCGTTCAACAATTTCAACTCCTCGGTCGTCATCGCGCTCAGTTCGGGAAACGCCGCAGATTGATAGCTGCTGTTCACTGGAGTGTTATTTGCTGTGGTTGGATAATTGTGATTAAAATAATTTGGACTAGCTCTGCCCACTCTATCGACCTCAGGATGTACTGCAAACAAATTATTTATTTTATTTCAGAAGATCTAAAATTGAATTCTGTTGTAAAACGATACTAACTTCTTGTTGCTATTGATGGAGAAGTTGATAAACTACATGTTTCCTGCAATGGTGGTGGCGTTCTCTCAAATTCCCTGATTATAGCTTGGACAACGCGGCCAAGATCAGAATGGACTGTAAACTAGAATTTGCATGTGATTTAGTTGTAAAACAGCAGAAATTCTGTTGTTCAAATTTACATTAATTAATCCCGGTGCCCCTGTAACTTCTCCATCTGCTGCAACCCATTGGTGAAAGACAATCGGCTTTATTTTCAAGATTGGCTTGTCTTTCGGGAATTCACTTGTTAGGGAAACGCTCAAAACTAAATCATTGCCACCAGACCTGAACAATACCTGGTACTCATGGCCTTCTTGTATCTCCACCACACTGGAAATAAAGTGTTATTAGTTTAGTGTCGTCCAATTATTCATAATTTTTGATAACTCGTACTTCGCATTGAATACTTTCAGGGTGTTGATTTGCCTCCAGCGAATATCCGTTTCAGTGCGATATATTCTCGATAACATTACATTTGATAGAATTTGACTAGGCCACCTCGAAGTATCTGGTAAAGCATTAACAAAGGCGAGGATCAGTAAATTAATTAAAGCTTGAGGGTTAATATGACTAAAATTGTTAAGATTTTGATGACACTGTCTACTGGCGACTGAGGGTCGGTAAAGGTGTCTGTAACTCAGCAACGACTCGAGCGACATCTTTCGAGACTTAACGTTCATGCAGCGCCCTCTATGAATATTTCTATAAACCACAGGTAAAGAGATGTTCACACATCCAACATTAATTTAAATATTTTTCAAGTATCTTAATGTTCAGTTCTTGCGAAATTAGTATCAAAGTGTGCAAATTATTTTTTAAAATAATTTAACCTGGGATATGGTTATACCATCGTGATACCATCGAATTAATGTTCGCGAAATATCCACGTGCGCACTTCTGAACGCAGGGATGTGCGTTAATAATATTTATTCCGGGTATAATAACAAAAGACAAGATTGTTTATTGTGTTGCACACTGATTTTCCGAGCTGTCGGAACCTTCATCCCGACTATCGTAGGGATCGCGTTGTCGCCGCGGTTTCACGTACACTTCTAACGTGGTCTCGACCGCCTTATCGGCAGGAGGCATCTCGAGTTCTGGCCCCCCTGGAAGCAGTTTGCCAAGTTTTTCTAAATCTTCCAGGCTCGCAAAACCCTCCTCGGGAAACTTGACCATAAACTTTATGATCATGTCACCTTTCTTATCGGGATCGTCCAAGAAGGGCATGCCCTCGCCCTTAATGACTCTCATCTCTTTGTGCTTCATAATTTTTCCCGGCTCGTGTCTAATGATCAACTTGCGCCCGTCCAGATGCTCGATAATTCTGGTGAACCCGCACAGGGAGTCCCTCAACGTTATATCATACTCGATCTCCAGATTATTCTCGATTCGCGCAAACTCGTCGTGATAAATCATGGAGAACAGCACGACGACGTCGGCAGGCGGATATCCCGGGACGCTCTCGCCCTGCCCCGGGAAATAGAGCTTGGTGTCGCTCTTCATGCCCCTCTTGATCTCCACCTCGACAAACTTGCATTCGCTTTGAATACCCCTGCCGTCGCATATCCTGCAGATGTACTGCTCGTCGATGGATTCCCCCATGCCCTTGCAATCGGCGCATCTGGATTTGAGCATGCGCTTGTCGTCGCCCTCGCTCATGACTTCTACGAGGCCTTTGCCGTTGCAATACTGGCACTTGATTCTGAGGCCATTCATCACCCCTCGGCCGCCGCAATTGTTGCAATCTAATTTGTGCTCCACCGGAACGCGCGTGGTCCTGCCATTGTACAAATCCTGCAGAGTGACTTTCAAATTGACAATGCTGTCGTCCGGTTTGTACCGCCTCAACGGCCTGCCCGCAAAAGTGCCCTTTCCGAAATAATACCCGCCCACTCCGGCGTACATCAAACGGTCGCCCACGGTGGGCTCGTGGGCGTTCTCTCGCACGCCGTCCAAGCCAAGTTGATTGTAAATGTGTCGGTTCTTCTTGTCCGACAGTATGTTGTACGCCTGCGTGATTTCCTTAAACTTTTCCTCCGCTGCTGGGTTTCGGTCGGGGTGCATTTGGCGCGCAAGCTGATGGTAACTCTACAATCAACGGATGCGTTGTTATCGAGGAGATAAGAGAAACATTTGCTGTATGACATTGCGCAATATTTCCCAATTCGAGGAAAGCATAGTTGCGGAATAAAGTATTGCACTTTCCGACACTAGTAAGTCGTTAAAAACTTACACTTTTTATTTCATCATCGGTCGCATGGCGATCGGTATTCAAAAGTCGGTACAAGTCATCTTCGGCCATGGTCGGTGATTCGCCCCTGCTCAGCAGCGCGTTCGACGATGCACTCGCCGCCCGACCCAACCCAGCTTTGTAGAGATGAGATCGAGCCACGCTAGAGGCCGCTCGCTAATTCAAATTTGCCTGGTTCTGATTGGTTAAATTTACCGATCCACGCGTTAATTTAATTTGTTTACTCCTCCGTTCCCGATTGTCGGCTTATCTGTACACGTCCGCCACTTCATCTATCAAGCCCATTACCTTTGAACGGAGATTCGCGCTAAAGCAGCCGCAACCACAAATGAGCAGATATTTAAATAAATCTATTGTTTATACTCGCCTGAAGTATAACAGCCGTTACATACGAGTTACAAGTGTTGCCATTAACTTAGATGTACAAATCGGTTCAGCTACGTCACTACCTTCGTTATTCAGAGCCAGATATTTACAGGCGAAACCGAAATAGACTTTTCCAACATTTTGTTTATACAAGACGACCGACAGGCCGGCGCGGCGCAGCCTAAAGAAATCATTGGAACCATGTATGGACCTGCCTTTGTTTATTGCACGATTGGTTTACGTCTAGAGTCAAATGATTTTGAGGTAGGTGCGCGCGATATTTTAAAAGCGATCGGACGATCGGTGTTTGCTCTGTAAATTGGTAAAACGCAATAAATTGCCCAGGCGTGCCGAGTGGTGAGATAAACGCGGCGATGTCGTGTTGGCCAATGGAAGACTATGTTCCGACAACTAACATTGCGTGCGCTAGACGAAATCGAGGAGAAACGCACGAAGATTCGTGAACGGCCGGTTGTAACGCAAGACGAACGTCGCATGCATTCAGAAATAAATTAAGAATTACTTAAACTATTCGCAATACAGGTATTATCGTAATAAAATGGCGTTTTCGCAAAACTCCTCATTGGCTGCAAAAGTCTACAAAGTCAAAGTTAAAAGCATGCGAGTGCATGGTCACTGATCACAAAAACTATATACACGTGTAATCGCTAGACGAATGAGATTCTCTGTGCGGGGCCCCCGCGCCCCGGGCGGCTCCTGTCTTTACCGAATGAAGCACGTGGTGCAGAGGCTGTTGGCCGAGATGCAGTCGTCGTGGCAGAACGCGCCGCACTCCTTGCACATCACCATCGCCTTCAAGTTGCACGGACAGGCGTCCGCCTTTTTCGGCTTGACGTTGTCGCCGAATATGGTGTAATTCTGCACGTGGTTTTCCACGTCGCCGTAGGCTATGGTCTGCTGGCCGGGCAGGCGTTGGCGCCGCGTGACGGCCTGCGTGGCGGGATTGGGGCCCTGCGCTATGAAGTCGTTGGCGGGCTGCATGGGATGGTCGGCTTCCACGCTAGCCGGACGACCGCGCGCCCGACCTCCCTGCGACGCCGCGCCGCAGCTAATGGCGCCCGCGGGCTGCTGCGCGGGCGGGGCGCTGGACGAGCGGGGAATGTGCGAATCGACGCCCGCCCGTTGCACCAGTATGTAGGGGCCGACGTGGCCGCGCCCGTCGACCGCCTGCGGCCAGCCGTCCACCAGCGCCTGGTGATTGACCACGCGATCGTCGCGCACCTCGGCTTGGAGCGCTTGGGCTGGCGGGAGGACCGCCATCGTGACGGGGATGCCTTGTCCCGAAGTAAAGACGTGCTTCACGAACACCGGCGGACTCGGCTGGCGCTGTTGGGCGAATGCGCCGGCGCGCGCTTTCGCCTTCACCCCGTTATTATTGTTGACGACTAAGTTATTGAAGCCCCCTGAAATTGTTCGATTAATGTTTAGACTGCGCAATGCGGGCAAAGTGATCGCAACCCACCTGAAGCAGGCAATGGCGGCGTAAAGGTGTTCGACCCGCGCGAAGAACTGACGTTCCCGTATTGAGTCCGATTGCTGTCGGGTTTCGTCTTGGACTTATTCGCCGTGGCCGCCGCGAGCAACGAGGGGAGAGGTTTGAGCTGCCCGCGCAGCTGATCGCGATTGGGACTGTTCTGAATGACCGCCTGGCAAATTTGGTAACTGCGCTCGAGGTTGACGGCGCCCGGCGGCGGCTTGTTTCCGCTGCGGCTTCTGCCGGGCGCGCCTTGCGGTTTCAGCTTCACTTTGGTGTGCGTCGGTACGGCGCGTATGGGCTGACTGGTGCTCAGCGCTAAGTAAGGCAGTGCGCTGGAACTCTGCGCCATTCCGGAGCGTTGCATGCTTGGCACGTTTTGCGCCCCGGGCGGAACGGCGCCGGGCACGTCGGCGGCGGTGCTCACCACCGACGGCAAACACACGATGGTCGTGGGTGGTATGACAGTGGTGATGCCCTTGGTCACCGAGGGCGTGACCGTGGAGTTGATGATGCTCGTAGTGCCGCCCACTGTGCTCGTAACCAAGCTATCGCAGCTAACGATCTCGGGAGTCAACGTCACTTCCAGCTCGAGCTTCACCTGATTGCCTTGAAAGTCAGCGAAATGCGAGCTTTCCGCAACCGCGCCGGCGTTTGCGGGCGCGTCAGTCGAACCGAGCGCAGCCGCGACCATTTCGGGGTCCATTTTCACCCCGTAGGGCCAATCGGTAGGCACGGGGAAGTTGCCTTCCTGCAAGCGCACCTCCAGCTCTTCCTGCATGGGTATCACTTGCACGTGTTCCGTGGTGTTCTCCTCGCCCACCATGCCGACGGGCACGGAATCCAAAGCATGCAAAGGTACTTCGAGTAATTTCTCCGTGCTGGAATCGACCATGTCCCAGCAATCTTCGGCACCGACCGAAGGAAATATCGCTTGCAAATCTACCGGCGGCTCCTCCTTGCATTCGGACTTATCTCCGGTCGACATCGAAATCTGACCCGATTCCAAAACGTACGACTCGGCGTCTAAAAACCGATCCTCGTCGACTTCCTCGTCCTGATTCTGATAGTTGTTCGTAGACAAGTTGGATAAAATCTCCGACTCGTCCACGGTGCTGGGCAAATTCGACGCGTATTCATCGGCCTCTACTTTGGGCGACTCCTGCTGTAAAATCAAGCTGTTCGGCAGAGTCAGCGGAAACGTCGCCGGCAAAAGAGCGGAACCGTCGGCGCTATCAGACGAGGACGTGTTGAGACCATTCCACGACTTGGAATCGTCCGCCTGCTTCATTTCCTCGTCGTCCTCTTCCTTAATTGATCCCGGCGTCGACGCCTCGTCCTCATCCTTATAGGTAATTTCATCCTCCTCTTCCTCTTCGACGAACTCCTCGGAAAAGGCCAGATGCGCGTCTTCGGCTTTCACTAAAACACGACGAATGCACATTAGACTAACAAAAGTACCCGTTTATGCATAAATACCTTCCAAGACGACCTCGTCACAATTAGCCAAAGGGTCGTCGGAGTTATCCGAAGGCTCCTCGGGCGCCGCATCGTCCACCACATCGCTCTCCACCTTAACATCCTCCTCGGGCGGCCTATCGTCGACGACCGGAAAGATTTCCAAGTCGTGTTTGGTCACGACCGGACTCAGCGACGTCCTCTTAGCGGGCGCGTCGTGATCGTCCGACTGTATGCTTAGACTGCGCCGCCTTTTCTCCACTCGTGAATTAAAACTACTCGTAATGATTGTCTCGCTGTTCGTGTTGGACGCGACAGCATCACTAATATTAATTATGGTTATTTCTGGCAGATTGCTTAAACTATTACTACTAGCGTCCAGTTTCTCGCCATCCGCCTCAGGCTTGACGACCTTCTGCGAGATGTTCTTGATGGGGAGCAGGTCGGGGATTTGCGCCTTGCACGGCACGTCGGACGGCTCCTCGCTCTTGATGTTAGAGCAGGAGCGAGTCACCGCGCCGACGGTGCGGAATCGCTTCACCAAAGGCGGCGAGGGTTTCGAGGGAGGCTTGGATGGTTGCGAGGTGGTCGCGGGCGGGCGCAGTTTGATCGTGGTGCGGATCGGCGGCCGACTGTTCGGCATCAGATCGTCGGGATCCTTGCGCGCGCGATCGCCCCACAACGGTTCGAAATGTTTCAGCTTCCAGGGATCCAAGCGACTGCGCTCCCGATCCGCTTCCGCTTTCAATTTCTGCTGGTTTTCCGGGGTGAACTCCCCCTCGGCGAGGCGTTCCTGCCATTCCAGGCACGCCCGCGCGAAGAACTCGTTATTCAGGCTCGACGAGGTGAGTCGGATCGACTCCTTCACGTTCGTGACCGTCTGCCTGTCCACGCCGGGCAGCAGTTGCACTAGTTTGTGCTGATACAGGGGAGGCAGGGATGCGAATGTCTGTTTGTTAAGTATTGCTCGCAGGTTGGTATTGACCAGAATGGAGTCGGGCGTCTCCAGATCGATGCAGCCCTCCTTGGTCTGCTCCAGTTGTGCAGCGGTGGAGAGCTTCTTGTTGGACCTCTTCCGGGGCTTGATGCTGAAGCCGGGTATGGAAGCTAACACTTCCCGCATCGTGGGCGTCTTGAGCGGGGGCGGCGTCTGAATGCTATCAATCTGCGGCTGAGGTGGTTGCGGTGGTTTCACAATTATTCGAGGCACTGACACTGGATTCCCTGCTGCGATCGTAGTGTTCTTCCTCCGGCGCTTTGCTTGTTGTCGAAGTGCATGTTTGATTACCTTCTTGCTGCTCTGCTTGCTGACGTCCGCGTGCGCCTTGGACGAGGAATTCAACGCGTTTTCGTTCGAATCCGGAACCACATTTGGTACTGGCTCCAGCTGTTGTTGTGTCACATCACTTTCCATCACAGCACAACTGCTTGTTTATTCACAACCAAGCATTGGATTCAGAATGGATGGAGCTAGAAGCAAGGCGGCGTTAAGTAACGAAAGTCGGCGGAAGGGTGCGGAACGTTGGCGTGCGCTCAAAGAGATGCGGAAACTCACGGGAAAACAATGATGCATCCTGGTTGCGGGTCGGTTTTTAATTGAAAACAAAACTCTTGATGTCCGATTCATCCCATCTTACTGCCGGACGATCGCGGGCGTCGCTGAATGCTCGATCGTGCGTGCCGCACGACTATTTTGTAATTCATGCAAACGGGCGCGATTCGCGTGCGTCGGAGCACTTCACGTTGATAATTTGTAACGCACCGAGATGTCGTCCGCCATTTCGCCGAGTGCTTGCAGGGTGAATGTTTTCTTTTGTGGCCGCGCTCGTTCACCATGTACAACCTTTATCTTTTGTTTTCTGCGATGCAACCTATGCAACACGGCCGCTGGCGCCGCCTAGTGGGCAAGCGAGAATACCACAGCCAAGACGCAAACCGACGATACGGGCGAGCTACACTGCGCGAATGGAAACCGCTAACGAGAACCGAGAATAACTTTCAATTGAAACTGGCAGATGTCGCTGCAATGCCCAAATAATTCAATTCCATCTTGAATCTTTTCAAAGTGCAGGTGTTTTGCAGTTGTTTATTTATCAACTTTTAACGTAACTTGAAGAAACTTACCTCGATTTGAAGACGTTAAGAAAAAAAACTGGAGATAAAATATTCGACAATCTTATTACATTTTATGCCAAAACATTTTTGACGCAAAATATAAGACAAGGTAAAGCGGGATATGGTTTTGTTCAATTCACACAACATTATTTCAACAAATTCGGTTTATTGCACGGTTTTAATAAAAAGCCCCTTTGAAAATATTGCCTTTGCGCGCATTAACATAGCGCGCTTGTGTGAGAATTACGTACATTGGAACACAAGCATTCCGACAATCACTGGTAGTCATCCTTGTTCCGAAGAATCAAGCAAGTTCGCGTTCAATTTCGAGCGCTGAAGATGCCATTCGGGTTTTCTTTTGTCGAGGCGCTCGCGCTCGGCGGGAGAGTGAGGTTTTTCAAATGAGAATACAAGAATAAGAGAGGATTTCAATCAAACGAGATGAACTCATGACTTTATGCAAGAGGTGGGCGAACAAATTCTAATCTTATTGATTCTGGAATTACAGCAGTCTAAATACCAGCGCAGCGCAGCGTCGGGGGCTGATCGAAGCGAGGCAATAAGGGAGAGCCCGAACTCTTCGCGAGCTCAAAGCGGCTTTCCACCTTCGCCGCCGCCACGGGCGGACGCGGGCGCAGGCATCTTCTTTCTCCGCAGGGAGGCTTATTTAAATCGAGAGGCGCGGGCGGGCGGACGGCCGATCGCAAAACACGCCAATTTACAAACAGGGCTTTGTTTTGATATTATTTTGGCGAGCGCGCGGCCGTTTATTTGCTGTGAATTCGCGATCCTGGATAAACAGCATTACTCGCCGAAGCGTTAAGCGCGCAGACAGGCGAGTGCGCTCGATTAGCGACGCAGGACTCGGGCGGCAGGAAAATTCCCGCGCTGCTGCCGCCGCTCGCCCGCCGACGATGTTTTCGAGCGGCGCGCGCGACAACTTCGCGCCAGCTGCCGCGGCCGCCGGAATTAACCTTGGGCGGGCAGGGAAAACTGTCGCGCGACGTCTTGTTATTACGGATATTTCACATGGAAGCTGCGGATGCTATATTAATCCATAATGCATGAGGCGGCCGGCGCGGCGCGGCGTGGCGCAGCGCAGCCGCTGTAATAACATCGCGCGTCGAGATGTCCGCCGCCGGTCAAACCAGAGGTATAATTTTTAGCTCAAGTTTAGTGAGGCGGAAGAAGAGGAAATATGCTGCTATCCCAAGCTGACAGTCGCCGCCGCCGCCGCCGCCGCCGCCGACGCGGAAACTCCCGCGTCTCCGAAATATTAATGCAAATTGCCGGCCGGCGTCCGCGTCTTTTTCCTCCCCGGCCGCGATTATCGCCGACGCCGATTCCCCACCTCGACACGGCCGTCATATATTTGCTTTATGTTGCGACTTCATCCCGCCGAAGAAAAACTCGCCGTATAATTTTATTATTCAATTCACTTCGTGCTTTCCGCATATCGGTTTTCATCTTGACCATCTTAGTTCCGCATAGCTGACCAGTTCGAATGGGGATGCGCCCGCCGCTGGCGCGGCGTGGCTGCCTCCGATATTGCGGAACGTTAAATTACCATATTCTTTGGAAGGCACATACGCCGAGCACCCTAAGTGCTTTCGGGGAGCAGTTATGCCGGACCCTACTTTTCAAATTGTTTTCGTATGGCGGACGATAAACCATTGAATATGAAGTGCAAATTCCTCGCGTTCCTTCGCGCGGCGAACATGCCCGAACACGGCGACCTGCGAGCCGGGCGGACGGGCTGGGAACGCGCGCACGTGTCGTCGGGGGCTGCGCATCGGATCGCTGGCGTAATCAGTGGGCTGGAATTACAAAAATAGTCGCTGACACGCTTCGCATAATCAACCGCCGCGCTGCAACAGTTTCGCGTCGCATTATGTTGCGCCCCGGCGAGAGAATGCGCCCACCTGGCCGGCCGAAATCGCGCGCGCGATTAATCTGCCGCAATCGAACCGGCGCGCGATTTGCGCGATTTGCGCGCTTGTCAGCGCCAGCGTTGCGGTGAGCAATGGAAACGGGGGCGCGCGCGGAATAAAAGACATAACATTGCCGCCGTTGCCAGCCGCAGCCGCCGCCGACGTTCTTACATAAATCAGCGGCTTATTAAGTCAAGTGGCTGGGATATAGTAGCAGAACGGGCGCCAGCCGTGTGTCTCTATACGTGGCGTTTTTTACGAGCGTGCCAGAAACATTCTGCGCCTCGAGTGTCGGATCTGTCGCTAAGAGTATTACAAGGAGCGCGGCGGCGGAGGCAATCTAAGTGCGCGCCGCCTCGGCCGCCTCCGCCGGCGCGCGGAATCCTGCCGATAACGGTGCTTCCAGATTAGCGCCGGGCGGCGCTTTCCAAATCCGGCGGAATAAATCTGCGCGCGGCGGCGGCAGTCGGCGCAACACGCCCGCATAAATCGGCGATATTTAGCATAAAAATAATTCGTTTGTTCGGTAGGTGTGCGCGCCGCGTAATTCCGAGAGGGTTAGTTTAACAAAGTGCCGGCGCCGGGGCTTTTTCCGCGCGACGGGGATTTTATTTTAATGGCTGTTGCTTCCGCGCGCGAACACGGCGGCGGGCGTCGTTTACGGACGGCGGCACGTAAGTGTTTGCGGTGGATAAATTTTCCGCGCCGAAGAGTTATACGCTCGCGTACCGTCCCTTAAAGCGTAACGCCGGCGCGCCGAGCCGGGGGCCGAAATAAAAAGCCCAGAAACACTATCTTCGTATTTAATTTAAACGGAGCGCTTTTCGGGTAATAAAAATGCACGCCTTCTGGCCTCGCGGAAAGCGTCTTTTTATTTATGGCGGCGCTTTTTGCCGCCCGCCGCCGCAGCGCGCGTTCCGGACGGCTTTTTCCTTTCTCTCGCAGCGATAATTTCTGCCGGCGAATTTCTAACTACACGCGTTTAGCGGTCGGTTATTGCACGTCGCGCGCGGTTTTATTTATCTCGTCTGGCCGGGCGCGCGTTTTTCTTGTTCGGGGCCGCGGCGGCATCCCCTTCTGCGGCGCAAGATTAATTTCGCCAGTAAATGTTTTCGCTTTTTATCTCCGCTCGCGAGCGAGGGTGGGTTTTTCCGCCGCCGCCGGCGCGCAATTAACACAACTCTCAATAAGCGTTTAATTCGAGCAGCAATCTTGGCTCGTAAAGGGTTGCTCGATAAGGCGCATAAATCGCGACGATAAACATTAAAAATAGACCGGGCGCTCGTAAAGATAACGCGCCGCGACGACATCGATAAATATTTAACGCCAATTAGCATCGGCTAATTGAAAGCGAGCCAAACGGCCGCTGCATCTTATCTGCCTACGAGATTCCGATCGACGCGACTTGGAGGAGATCTCGCCGCCGCATCCGCAGCCGTAAACTTTTATGCCGCAACTTTCCTCGGACGCGGAAATATATTTTTACGACGCCGGAGACGCGCGCGGAAATTATGCGCATCCCCATGCCTGATGAAACAATGATCGCATAAAGATCCTTCGCTCCGCGGCGATAAAACGCGGCATAGGACGCGCGCGGCGTATTGGCAAAGCGAAATTAAGATTAATTAATGGCTCGCGTTTACTGCGCGCGTAATGCATTCGGTGCTCTCGGGTCGCCGAGAGAGCGGAGATGGCGGGAGATGGCGGCGAGCAATCTAGCTGATACTCCGGCTCGTCCGCTTTATCATTCGGCGCGGTCGAGGAGTCGTTCCGAGGAAACGAATGCCAGACATGCACACAACACGGCCGTAACGCGAAGAGATACGCGCGCGCGGAGGCGGCGGGCCGGGGGCGCCGCGCGCAAGAAGCGAAGGGACGCGATAAATTTTTTGTGTTTATTCCTTTCGTATGGTGGACGAAGCCATCTAATTTAGCGGCATGCATTATTTATAACAAAAAATTTGCACTCCGCGTCAATGCGGCGCGCGCGCCGCCATTGGTCAGGCGAAAGGAATTGACCGCTTCCTTGGCGGCCGCCGCGCGGTTAGGATTGGGCGGCGGCGCGGCGGCGGCGAGCGTCGCGGCGCCGCGGGCACGCGACGGGCGGGGCGCTCTTTCTTATCTCGTCTCCTTATTGC
>JARRAA010019848.1:0-10313 GCA_030557295.1 Ecitodaemon sp. MM-2014 | reverse complement strand
GAAAGGCATCGGCGGCAATTCCTGCCGGCCGGTCGTGACGCGCTGACATCCGAGCGGGCGGCGAAGAGAGCCCGAAATTCGGCGCGACGCGTCATCGGCCGGCAACGTTTCGTTTGTTCGCGCTCGCGAACGCGCTTTTCGCGCGCGCCCGCCGCCGTCTTCGGCGAGTGGGTATTGAACTGTTTGCGGTGGCTGTCGGGCGCGTCGGCGGCGGTATCGAAATTGGAAATTTTCTACGCTGCCACATCGGCACATAATCCAATGACGACGGGGCGGGAACGCGCGGCGCGACGGCGGCAACTGACAGATTGACTGAGCGGCTGAACGGCGCGCCGCGAGCGGCGGCAGAGCGTTCGCCGCGCGCTTGCACCTCGCCGGCGTCGCCGCCGATGATGAAAGGCGACACGAGTCGAGGTTCGCCGGCGAGGCGTAATAAAAAGCCGGGGAAAAGAGCGACATGGGACCGGCGGCCGATGTGCGATCGCTCGTTCGGGCAACCCTTTTTGCGGGGTCGCGCGATCGCCCGCCGCGGCGCGCCGCAGGGACAGGGCGACGAGGACGGGCGCGTCCCGAAAAAAAAACCCGCTCGGCGGCGAGATCTAATTGATATAAGTAGGTGCGCGCCGCGCACCCGTAATAAAATATCATTGAGCGCGGCGGATTACATAATCATCGTAATCCAGCCGCCCGGCGCGCGGACGAAAGGGATAACGAGGATTATGAGTGCTGAACGCGCGTTTTCCGCAATTGCGCGCGCCGCGAAGGTGGCTGGCGGCGACGCGTCCGGGCGCCGACCGGAGCGCCGATAATTAGTGCAAAAAGAGCTGATTAAAACTTAACCCGAATGCTCGCGCGAACGGCGGCGGCGGCGACGGCGCGCGATAATATAGTGGGAAAGAAGGCAGCCGGCCGGAGCGGCGCGCCAGAAAGCTAGAAACGACGACGACGACGACGACGAGATAAAGGTCCGCATTTTGCGGTCGCCCCGGCCGGCCGAAGAGGTGCGACGGCGGCGGCGGCGGCGGGAGAGGGACGGGGCGCGCGGCAACGAACGTTTAAAAGCACCCCCGTCGCACACGCCCGGCGAAAGAACGCACCCGCAGGACGCGCGCGAGATAGATACGCGCGGCGTATATCGACTGCGACGGATCGTTTTCCGTATTAGGAGTGCTATCTACTCAATGCCGGAAACAGGAAATGGACCATGGACAGATAAAATTGCCAACCGGCTCATGCGGCGCGGCGGCGGCGGCGCATGTGTGCGCGCGCCCTATCTGCGCGGAACACATGTACGCCGGGGATTTACCTACACACGCGACACGGTCACGGATTGCCAAAAAAGCACTTCGCATATACGTAACCGGCGCTTTTATCTTTATCTGCCGAATAAACGTACCAAAGTAGTAAAATAATGAAACGGATAATAATAAAAAGGAGAACGGCTGCGGGCGCTCGCACGCTCCGAGCCGTAAAAACTTTAAAATCGACCAGTTCGGCGCAAGCTAAACGCCGCCGCCATCCAGCGTGTTGACATTGCGCGAGCGGAAACGCGATTCGATTATAAGTCCGACGTCGCCGTTTCCGCGCACCCAATTTGAACTTCATAAATTGACATGTATTCCTCAGATTACTGCTTGTTCGATTCCCCCTCGTCGCGGCTCCATCTCGAAATATGCTCGCGATGTCGCGCTCGGCACCTGGGCAACGCTTAAACCAAACATTCAATTTTCTCCTCGCAGGAACCCCCCCCCCACCTCCAACCGGTTTGAACCGATATGTTTATGTCCTTCCGCGCGACACCTTCCATCATATCGGATGTCAGTCCGCCCTCGATTCGCTTCCCCTCGAAGTCGAGGAAACCCAGCATCCCAACACTGACCTGACCCCATGCCGACTGCGCGAAAAAAACTCGCTAAATAAGCGATTTATAACGCATAAAAGAGACGCGTCCTCGCCCCGCGGGGCGGCTCGCGCCGAGATTTATGGAATTATGAAATAAATGTTGAAACTACGAGCAAAAACATATTATCGACGTCGTAAAACAATATAGTGGCGATTTTTTGGGATTTAATGCCGCCGCCCGTCTGCCGGCGGCGCGCCGCCGCCAGGAGCGTCCCGCCGGGGGGGGTGGCCGGCCGCGGGGCGCGCTCCGGTATCATCCGACGATGGGATATCGAGCATCCATCCCGACTCTCCCGGCTATCATCCATGCGCGCGTCCGCGCCGAATGGATGTATATTTATGGCGAGCGAATTTTACGAGACGGTCGCGCCGCCGGCCGCCTCCGAAAACCGCCTCCGCCCGTGGGGCCGCGTTGTTCTTTTTTACGATCGCGCATCATAAATACATAAATAAAATTTATACGTATATGGGATTTATGCGAGACGCATAATGCCGGCGGGCGCGGAGTCGACGACGGGTCAATTGCGTTTGCTTTTTTTTCGATTAACAGACATTATCACCTCCTGCCCTGCCGGCTGCCGATAATCGGCGCTGTCGGATTGGGCCCGAGGACGACCGGATTTTTTATTGCCGAATGATATTCGTTCGTCTCTATCCGGACGACCTGCCGGAGTAACCGCAAAACCTTCGCGCGCACTTCTCCGGCCTTTCTAGGATATCTGACTAAAACCGATTGTTGGCTAATCAGGAGTATCAACATCGTATCGTCGTTTGTTTCCGGTGATACAAATTGCTGATAAAGCGTGCCGCATGCACAAGAGGACATTTGCTTAGGAGCACGGGGCAAAATATACCTAAACAAATGTCCCTGGCGTAGGCAGGACTTAATGAGAAGCTTCCTCGGTGAGCGCGGAACTTGTTTTCGTCCCGAAACCGCCGAAATGGCGTAAACCACGCACGCAGCAGCACCTCTCGTCGCCGCGGCGAACTAAATATCGATTAAATTCCGCAAATCCGCAATATCAAAGGATAGCGCTGCGCGTACAGGAACTACAGAGTTCTGCTGCTGGAGGAACAAAATGTTGCTGATCCAGCTAAACGTCGGAAGTTTAGTTAAAAATACCAAATCTATTTCATAATTACAAAACCTACATGTACAAATCGAATGAAAATAAACTTACAACTAGATATGGCTTATTTAATGGTAATTGTTATCGGCCGCGTGGACAACTTATCAAACAGGAAATGGTAACATTCGGTAACGTAAATTTCATATCAAAATCTAGGTCTAAGTATCAATTTTATAGTAGAATTACGTACGAAACTCGTCTCGCTCTCATCGTCTCTCCATTCCGACAATAATTACATAAATATTACACTAGTTTCGCGCTAGATACGCTAGAGATATAGAAGATGATCGATTCTCGTTATTTGGCAGTTGGACGTCGATGCAGGGCCTTAAATGAGCGCACGAATGGCGCGCTGCAGTGAGTGTGAGGGGTTCTTCTGCCGAAATTGCCGCGCCTGCCTAGGGCTCTCGTTTTGATCGTCGCATTTTGTAGTTGATTATCGTAGGTTATCGATTTGGCACTGTGCTCCACCCACGTGGGTTAAATACTTTCAGTTTTGGACGCGTCCGCCGGGCGCCTAGATGGGATTGCATCGACACACGCAGCAAGACGGGAACAGGAACCAGTCCATGAAGATGCCCTTGCAGTCATTGTCGGGATCGTATGCCAGCAGGCGATGCCATTTGTACTTTTGCTCGCAGCCGCAGTCGCCCGAACAACGATTCGTTCTGCCCTTCCTGAAACACGCATCGACATAAGGAACCGGTCTGCGGCCAAGCGAGGGCGGAAGGAGGGGCAAACTTACGCGCAAACCTCCTGATGGATGGCCTGCTCGAAGTGCTGCGTATTGACAACCGCCCGGATTTTTCCGGCGGAATTCGACGCCCAGTACGGGGTGACAATCTCCACCTTGCTCTCGCAGGCGTCAATCCTGAAAGAGTTACGCAACGGGTTAATTCGGGGAAGATTTTGCGTTCGGCGTGCACCTGCCTTCCTGTGTCCGATGTGGAATTTCGATTGTTCTGTCTCGGTGGGCGTTGGTTGCCAAAAAACGCTTGCGCTCCAGGTATGGAATGAATGTCGGGCACGCCGGGCGGCAGATTAGCCTGTCGCTTGCTTTTCCGTCCCGAGCTGGGGCCGTAATCCGAGGGCGCAGACGGTCCCGGCGTGTACTCGGGCGGCTCCATCGTGAACTCGCCATACATGCGCTTCATTAGCGCCTTGTTTTCATCAATGAACGATTCGATGCGCTCCCTGCAAACGGCGCGCAGTCAGTAACGTTCTCGACGCTTTGTCGCGCAACACACTTACAGCGGATAGGAGTTTCCCGCCGACGGGCAGAACAATTGTTGATAGCGTTTTATGCATGGCACTCCGCGAATGTACTCCCCTCGAAGCTCCAGCCCCAGCGCGACCGATAGCGCCGTCCAGAGTATCTGCAAGCAGTAGAAGCACCTTAAAGTCGACATCTCGCGCGGATCGCAGGACGTTCGATGGGACTGCGTCGATCGCGCGCGCGGCAGTGCCAAACAAAGCGTGCGAATTAACGCAGAGCGCGCGAGCTCCTTCTTTAAATATAAAACGACGCCAACCACTTTATGCGCGACGATAAAAATAGCACGCCGATTAAAAACCGCATCGATTGTTCGTGATATCCGATGATGCCGATTCGTTTCATGCGCGCATTTACATACGGAGCGTTTAACGACGCGGCGGACACATCGCCGGCAATAAAACGCGAATCAGTTGCGACGGGCGATGCGAAAACGGTGCGCGCGCGCGTTCGCAATTCGTCGTCTTCAAAATCAATCGGCCCGCCAGTGCAATTAAGGCGCGCGCGACGGAGCGAGCAAGGCGGCGGCGCCGAGTGACTGTTTAGGAATTCCCTTTTTCATCGAAACCGACGGCGTCGCGTCGCGGCGAGAGATCTTTGTTCCGGATGAGCGCTCCCTGCGCGCTCGGATTTTACCGAGCACCGGACAGTCTCGCGCCGCTGGGAAACAAAAAACAACACGATTGTTCATGGTGCAGTTAAACACGCGGATCTAAATTTCCAATCGGCGGCATCGGAGTGCTCCAGTAATAAATAAACTCCTGGCGTGAGTAATCGCACAGACAAGCTTACAAATCAGGATCGGGCCGCAGCCATTATCTTCCGAATCGACTTTAACTCCGCGCATGTGTGGCCGCACGAAAGCAAGACGCGGAAATCGGCCGCGGCCGTGATTTAATTTTTATGCAAATCCAACGGCGACATGATGAATTGCGTCCTTAGACGCGGTCGCGACGCGAATCGGCCTACCGAAAAGTAAAAGATTTACGCTCGAAAGGATTTCGAAATTCGCGTTTCGCTTGCGACTCTCTCGTCAAGTTGTTATTGTTGCGCCGAAGCGTTCGAGATCGATTTTAAATTCGAAGCGAATGTGACACCGGCCACGCGGTCGGCGCGCTCGCGCACATGAACTTCGGCTCGCGCAAAGTCCTTGACGCACCCTTAAGTCCGGGTACGATGGCTGATGGCATGATTTCCGGAAGGCGAGGCTGACGGCTCGGCCGCGACACAATCGCCGCGTTCGATCGCCGCCGAGGTTTCGTTCCGGAAGTCTCCGACACGTAACGCGCGCATTCCATCTCGACGAGCGCGGCGCGCGAGCGCGATGAGTGAGCTATTAAGGCCGGTCCGGCGCCGGTGGCCGCGAGTCGCAATTCTGCGTCCTCTTAATTGACCAGACGCCGTCAATTCGGATTGTCGCCGGGGCGAAGCGAAATATCTCGTCGCAAGAACGCGGCCGTGTTTGTATACAAACCCATAAATTCCGGTTGCATATTTGGCAGCGAGTCATCGTTCGACATTATAAAACTGGACGCGCGATGGTAATTGCTTGTGGGAGCGACTGTTCATTAGCAGCGCGCGGTGTTTTAATCGCCGGACGGCACGAGCAGCGTTGCGACGCGACTCTATAACTTGCAATCACATCGTGGCGCGTCGAGATGACGCGGAACGCACAAAAATGCGCGGAGAAATCTCGCCGGCGAAGATTAGGGAAACCTTCGCGACGCGACGCGCTTTTGTAACTAACAATTCGCTAATTTATACGCGCCGCAAACGGCGAGCGGCAAGGCGCGCAGACGGAGAGAAGATGGAAGATGAAAGACGGCGCGATATTTCTACCGGCGACCGCCCAGCCGCCATGGACGCTTTTCATTATTATTCACCGGCGCCGTCCACCGAATGTCTCGACTTCCACGGCGCCGCGCGACTTTACGTAACGCTAGAAATGCGCGGCGCGGCATTCTCGACTCGCCTTGTATGCGCGTGCGAAATGGACAAACTCGCGCTCCGCTACGGCCGAGATGCGACTCGCGGTCGGGCGTTATATCATGCGCGCGGAGCAGCATCCGAGATGGAAGCGCTCGTCGCGAAGGTCGCGCGCGCGCGCAGCTCGAAGTCGGCGTAGACGTGCTTTTCTTGCGGCGCGCGCGAAAACGAAATTGGAAACGAAATCGGTTTCTAATGGTCCGCGCCGCTCCGCCGGCAGATTACTCACTCGGATTACTTGCACAAATGACTCGAATGAGTCGAAGAAGCTCCAACCCGCTTTTTTGCGCGCCCAAATCGCGCATGTAATGTCTAAACTGCGCGAACAATTATCGACACGAGCATTACTCTTCTTTCGGCGCTCTTCCTCGCCGCTCGGCTTCGTGCGCCAACGCGAATTGGTTATTAATGATGTGCTTCGCCTCGCGTTACAAGGACTCGATGCTTTAATCATTGAAAAATCCTACAAAAACCAGTGTATTCCAAGCGAATGAAATAAGGGTTTTCTAACAGGGGCCAAAAAAAAAATTAATGAATGTTTCCCGAATTAATTTCACCAAAGTCGTGTTTCATCCAGCAATTATTGTTAATAACTCTTAATATATAAAGTTTTTTTAAAGTTATGTTTAGATAAAGGAATAGTTGAGGAGTCGATTTCCGTGAAGAAAATTCAAAATTTGTACTTAAAAGTGCTTCAATAACTTAAGTTAAAATTCGTTAACTTCGTTAACTAAGAGAGGGAATGGCCCACTCTGATTTTACCTAACGCCAATGTACCAGGGATTACGTTTCCGTGGTCGCCAAGTTGTCCTCCGAAAGAAGGAGAGTTAGTTTGACGCAATAATTTCCCATTCTAGGAAATGCTGGTTATGATTGTAATCGAACCAACAAATGCTTGCGTGTCGCCCTTTCACGCGTGCCTACGCAAGCAGCCCTGCAAATTCAATATGCTTTTTAATGCTCCATTAAGGTACGCCATCGCGTCGCCTCCTAAGAACCTTTGTTCGATTTAATTAAATCATAAATTATTGAGTCGCAATCTTTAAACGACCGGCAGCAATCTGAAACTGATCTTAAGCGAAATCGAAAGTTTAGGAGCGACGCCTCGGCGTAGGCTTTTATGTCTGCGCGCGACTGCTCTTGGAAAATCTCGATGAGTCACAGCGCGACATAAATTACGAGCGCGCTTCCTACTTGAATCCGTAGACAGAAGCGCCGCGCCGAAAGGCCCCGCGCAACATTACCGACGACCGCGCGCGCTTATTCGAAATCGATTGAGTAACGTTCGCGCGCGCTTAGCGCACACGTGCATTACCGTCGACGCTTTCAATTAAGCCGCTGACTATCGCTAGCCGCAGAATCGGCGCTGACATTTTCAATTAGTTCATTGGCGTGAGAAAATACGCGTTTCTTTCGCTCGGGCGTGACTAATAAAAATCGCGCGCTCGCGCTCTTCGAACTTAAAAGGGCGATAAAACGTTTTACTGCCTCGGGAAATTCAATACTCGCCGAGTGGTCGATCGTTTCCACGCGAAACGTAAATCGCGGCTTGTCAAAATGAAGCTTCTGTCGCGTCGCAGGCGAATTCGTTCGCTCGCGCGTCCGACATTCGTTCATTGCATTTCGTCCTTTCCACTTACAGAATCGATCGCGGATTAACGAGCCATCATGAGACATCAAGTTTCGCGATCTGTTCTGCGGCCGACCGCCGACCGTCGCCGTCTAACCGATGAAAAGACGAAGGTTACGCGCGCCGAACCCGATTCGATTCGAAAAGGTGAAAGGACCTTCTAACTGCTCACTTCATTTTTACAATTTACACACACGCGCGCGCGCGCGTCGAGAGCGAGCCGGTCTACGTGAGTAACATGCGAGCCGGTGGCTGGCAAGGCAGCAAGCAAACAACAAAAAAAAACCTTTAAAACTATCGCAATCTCGCGATCGCTTCTATGGCGAACTCCAGATATGGTCTCACTTTTAGTGCACAAATATAATAACTCGTAAAGTTTATGGCGCAATAAAATCGCTCGGGCGCGCGTTCACATCGTCTCGAAGTCGCGATACGGTAAAAATTGCAATTGTGCACTCCAGAAGCGGCTAATTAGCGCTCGACCGCCAAAAACCGCCGCGGCATCCTTCGCAAATCCTCCGCTCTCTTAATCGAGACTCGCGTCGAAATTCACTTGCGAACGGTTCGATCCGATCGCGTCGCCGGCGTTGGTGTGCGCGGCGCGCATTCATTGTTCGCCGCTTGCGCAATTCTTCGGCAGCGCGCCTCTGACAATAAACATTCATTCATCGGCAGCCGTGGCGGGCACCGCGACGCTTGATAGAATCGTAGCGAGTCCGATTAGCGAATTGGGTCGCCGGCGACGATAAATCGCGGGCGCGCGGCCGGCATTCTTCCAATATGACATTTCTTGCGATCGAGCGACTATCTCCGGCCGTTATTAATACATCTGTCGCAATTACGGCGCTCGCGATATTTCAGTGCGGCATTAAATAGAGCCGCGAGTCGAAACAATATCAATTTACGGCGCGTTATTAATTCGACACGCTCGAACGCTCGCTAACGAGTCTTTTACTTCGTTGATATTTACCAGGCTACAAAGGATATTAGCTCCGTATTGTTACGTTTCATTTTATCGCGCTAATTAAAGTAAAGATCATTAGCGCCCGAACACTTCTGCTGCGTACGCGAGAGAATTGCGCTCGCTCAATTTTCAACACGTCCTCGGGCGATTTTATCCTCGAAGAAGTTGTGAAACTTATGGAAACTTATGCTTCCATAAGTGCAACTATAAAATATCTTCCCTAATAACAATAAACGCGGTTGTAACTTCGCAATAACCCGAAAACAATTAAGCCGGCTTTTTATTTAAACTTTTCCACTTTGCTCATTTTCGATGGAACACAAGCTGAAAAGTCTGATAAGTTTCAATTTTAAATTAAATTCCGGATATTTTACTTCTTGGACACGGTATAACCTCGTCAGTCCGGCATTCCATGGTCCGGAAATCCGGCAACGATTTTAAGAAAAGAGTTTATTTAGAATGAACACCAATTTTATCGATTTTACTGTCGCTGCAAACTTTGACTTACTTACTTGTTAATTTATTAAAGTTCTCAATAAATTACCAGCGTAGAAAGCAATCGAACGCAATTACGTTCATTAAAGGTCTCTAAATTGCTTGTTGCGAACGCAGGTCGACAACAAGAGCATAAATCTGCAGTATTATGCATTGATCGGGTTTAATATGTGTCGCAAAGTTTCCAATTGTGAGCTGGCCGTATCGTTCAGCAATAGCAATAATCGCTCCAAGTGCCGAACGAGCCCATTAATAAATAAATAAGTATGATTAAGACCGTATTGGCACTTAATGCCAGCGCTGTAAATCGAAGCAATTAAATGCTTATTAAGAGTTTTTAATTAATTGCAACAAACGTGTTATTCCACGCGGCGCTGAAACTGTTGACATAGAGCATTTTTGTTCGGCCGTTAGGTTCGCACGGCCGGCACTCGAGAAAATCTAATTTAACATAATTATATCTATTGAGAACTTTATTAACTTGCGTTGTTTTTTTTTTCGTGTTGCGCGCTTTAATGTGTTAATTATAAATTCGCCCGACACTCGACGGCGGAGCTGCATCGGTTTCTAGCCGCCGAGGCATTTGCAAGCCGCGTACAAAATGAAATCGGAAATCGACGTGTATGTTCGAACATTCCAGAGCGTGCCTTACCGAATCTGCGCTCGATCGAATGTTTGTTGGCTTGCGGTAAAGAGTGCGCCGAGACAAGACAAGATGGATTATGCAAAGATGATGCGGATAATTGTCGACTGCAGTCATGTCTAATTGCGCACCGCTTGCGCGATGAATCATTGAACCAGTCGCGCTGACGGATTGCACACCGTGCATTAATCGCGCACAATCATAATAATCGTCGACAATTAGCATAACTTTTATGCGAGGTTATTAAACCTTCCGCTTTGCAAAAAGTTTCGAAGGCACAGCGAGCGCAT